>JASDQU010817278.1:19905-31127 GCA_032191745.1 Picea mariana | reverse complement strand
CTACCCCTAGGTAATTTCCAAATGTTGTCATTAGGGCTTGCATTGGCCCCTTCACAATGATAGATGAAGCTAGAGATACCTTTTATGCCTCTACTTCTACTTCAACCCCGACTATGAGATTGGTGTTTTGCTAGGGCCTCTTAGGTTTTTCCTCTCTTACTTTACCTAGATCCTGATAATATTTCTCTTATTTATAACTTTTTTGCATCTAGGAGTATTTTAGACTCTCTTATAGTCTATTGGGTAGTGCATTCTTTGGCTATGGTTCTTACAACTAGAACGAGCTTTGAATTTTTTGGCTGCATATCATCTGCTTGTAGTTGTTCAATAGATCAAAGCCTTTGTTTAGCCACATATTGCAATTTGGGAGCCTGTCTATTTTGTGCATTGGTTTGGCATATTTTGCTTTGCGTATTTTTTTCTACTTGTGTTGCTACAACATCTCGAGACAACCGTGGATGAGCATGATTAAGGCTATAAAATGATAGAAGGGAAGATTTATTTAGTAGTGAAAACACTATGTGGGTGCCTTTGAAATGCAATAAATTGTAGGTGCAGATTTAGTGCGACATTACGACAAATTCTGTCTTAATGGCCCGTTAATGTCATATTCGAAAACACTTTCATAGGAGAGCCACCCATGCTCTTTGGGGTGTTTTTCACACCAAAAGTTATAGGGTGTTTTGAAGATGTAAGCTCTAGCAAATTTGTAGCGGAGAAAGGGGAGAGGTGAGATTCATGCTATTTTGTGGCAAATAATTCCAACACATTTAAACAATTAGTTATATGTGATTGCTTGAGTTGCCTTTTCCTATTGAGTGATGGCTTGTCTTGAGTGGAGGTATGTAGCTGTTTGTAGTGAGCAACAATGAGTGTGCTCCTTTCCCTTTTGGAAAGTGCCTTTCCTCATAGCCATGGTGGTGTAGCTATGCCTTYCATTCTAATTTTGATTCATATGTGTGGTTCACTACATTCCTTCACTTATTGTGCCACATGGTAGTTGCAATTCCAACATTGAGACTATGTGTTTGCAGTGAGCAACAATGAGCRTGCTGCTTTCCCTTTTGGRAAGTGCSTTTCCTTGCATAATAATGGTGGTGCAGCTTGTGAAGTTGTGCCCCCCTTCTAAATCTGATCCATGCGTGCAGTTCACTACATTCCTTCACTTGTTGTGCCACATGGTAGTTGCAATTACAACATTGAGAATATGTGTGCTTTGTTTCTATTTTTATGGGCTTTTGGCCATTCAAAAACCATACCAAATATTATTTTCTCCTTAATTATCAGGGTTTTCTGTAATAAACATAAACATATATATAATAATAATAATAATGCTAATTAATAATAAAACAATAATTAATGAAGTGACACTTTCTAATTAAAGGACATGATCACTCAACCAACGTGACTAATTAGTTTGTATATATATTGTCGTGGAGGTCATTGTATGGCATATCATTCATTCACATTTTTATTTGTTAGTTTATATTTGGTCCTTCATGGATTACAATTGTCTATCCTTCCTATGTTGGATATTTCTTAGTAAATGACATATTGTTCATTTCATTGGTATTAGAGCTAGGAATGATTTAGTCTTTGGCCATATTTTTCAAACCTTGTCTAATTTGACTTTTGGTCACATTCATTGTCATTTCTTTGATTTGGATCTTTGACCACATCCAAGCTTTTGGCCATTTAAAGTTTTGAAATAAAGATTATTTGGTGGCAAATTGATTCCACCACCAAATGCATAACAAAGATTTGTCAGTGTTTTCTCAACTAGATAAAGGTGAACGATAGGATTAACATTTCTTGTTGTGAAGTCTGCCAAAACGTTGGAAGGAGGCACCAACATAATTAATGTGAACACTACACATCAACTGTGAGATTATTTCCCAAATTTGTGTGCTTAGGACTTGCAAAGGGCATGTAACCTATTACAAAGATTCTAGACATAAAAATAATAAAATTTGGTGAAGTGAGGCCGCAAATTGGGGCAATAGGGGCAGACTCATCATAAATTTTTTTAGGGCATAACAAAATTCCCTAAAGTGAGGTTGCAAATTTGGAGTAACATTAACAACCTCATCATTAAAAACTGAGCCATTTATTACATCAGTATTGTGTGACAAACTCCACGCGTTAGGTATCAACGAAAGATGACCTTATTACCCAATACATCCTGTCAGGAATTCGCAGAGAAAGTTGTCACCAATTGGCAGGGGATCTTGTCTCCTATAAACAATATTTGAAGCCGTCACCATTATTATCTTCTGAAAAGTGTTTTGGTGACAGTACATACTTATTACTAAACAAAGCCACCATTGTTAGTGTTGTCATTCCTAATGCCATTGCTAATTAATCATCAGTCAAATCGCCTTTAGTAACTTATGCCACCATGCAAACCGTGAGTTAAATATTGAAGAGGCATTACGATTAGCCGAATATTTTTTTTAAGACCTTGTGATTCATATAACCTCCATTGAAAGTAAATGAGGAATATTTAAATATTGAAGGGGGGATTTCTAAAGCTAAAGGGATTTAAATCGAAGTGTTATTTAATTCACAAAAAAAATTCATTTAGTAAAGAGATATGACAAGGTATTTGAGCTTATAAGATAAAAAGGGAAGTGTTAAGCATATTAAGTGAAGGAAAGTGAATCATCATCAAGATATATATAATATAAAGTGATTATATATATATATATATATATATATATATATATATATATATATATATATATATATATATATATATCATTGTACTTCGTAGATTATATGGTTATAAAAGTGAAGTATATCTTTGTAAAGGTGACCTAATAAAAAATAAAAGTTATTTTTTTATTAGACTAAGGCATACATTGACGATAGAATTGAAGCACATTGTTTGTGGGACACTTGTGCCTTCTATAATACTTACTTATTATGAAGAATATACAAGTTCCATAATGAAGAGTATCCTTTTACAAAAAATTTCAATGAAAAGAAAATGGAGTCTAGTGGTGAAAAAAGGGGAAGATTGCCTAAAGCGTTTATAAAATGCACTATGGTTCCCTTAAAAGTTAAAGGGATCATTCAAGGAAAGGATATTAACATCACTTCTTGTTCACACGAAGAGAAAAATCACTTGGTGAATCAATTATTAGTTCCAGAGGCAAGTATAATCGAACAAAAGAACACCTCTGACGAGAAGCAATATGAAATTAGGGACTTACACTTAACAGTTGATGATTATAATTGCATATCCCAATTCAGTGTTACAACTATATAGCGAAACACAATGGACATAATTCTAGGTTCAACCTAGATTGAAGCATTGGGTATTTTCATTTTAAACGCGAAGAAAAAGTTTTTGACATTTTGTTATAAGAAGAAGAATATGGCATTGTAGAACATTACAAATTTAGAAGCTCAAATTTAAAAGAGCTCCTTCATTAGAAGACTTTAAAGATATCTCAAAGGTGATCCTTCAAGATAATCATGAGTCAATACAAAAGATGCAAAAAGAATTTGACAAGGTTGTTGTCGATAAAGATGAAGAAGTTTCTTGCCTTAAGAATCATAGTCAAAACTTGATCGCATAGATTAAAATATAAAAAAGTGGAAGGAAGTCACAACAAAAAATGTAGGGGCAACTTACCAACAAATAATCACCAATCAATAAAGAAACAATAAAGCTTATGTCTTTCCTCCTTATGTTAGATATTCCTTAGTAAATGAGCATATTGTTTATTTCATTCTCTTATAAGGAATATTGAAGTTTTTTTTTGTTTTTGATTGAAGCATCAGATCAAGATGAGCAAGTGATGACTGCTCTATTTTAGATTTAACACTTGGACAAAAACATCTCCCAATGCTACAAAAGTTTTTCTTTAGCTAAGAAGGTACCAGTGGGGTGTTTCTATTTTGCTAAAAATGCCCCACCTAATTTTGCAAGCACAAGCTCACACAAGCATGAGTACAAACACTAGCATATCCGTGAGAGACTTGAATCACGGTGGGGGTAATAATACTTGTCTTTTACTGACTCAGTTAAATACACATTGGTACTATTGAGGATTTGGACTTTGGGAAATTTTTGTTTCTTTGAGCGTAGATTTTTTTTCCTAATATCTATTTGGAAGCGGGTGCTATGTTTTTTTGCTCGCAAGGGCCCTCACACCTTGTGCGCCCTACCCAAACATTCCGTGTTTTCTTGAATGTTGTCGAGTACATTTATTCTTGATCTTTCTCCCCAACGGATTATCTTGATGATAACGTTGATATCCTTCATGAGAAATAAGACTTTATTTGTAAATATAGTGAGAAGAATGTTTCTTCTATGCATGGCATCATTGCCAAACTTAATGGGCATGTTTCTTGGGTACTAACTTGAAATGAAGTTTCTTATTTGTAGGATATTAATGCCAATCAATAAAACATGATTAGTTGGAAGAGCGGGACAAGTTCATCTAGAAGTTGTGTGACCTCAATATGAATCTTGTCAATGAAGTAAGTGGATTAAGGGGTACTAAAGATAAATTAATGTACAATGTTTGAAACATGTTTTGTTATTTTGATAGAGTCTCTAGTCTTGTTGTTGGTCTTTCTACGAAGTATCATGGACAATTTGATGTTTGGATCTTTTGTGTATTAACGATATGGAAGAAAACTAGGAACTTGTTTGTCAAAATCTCGTGAATAAATTTGGGGAAAGGCAAGAGGTGCTTGCCACCTTAGAAAAAGATATTTCGTCTTCTTTTGATGTGCCTCCTCATGCATTGTAGGCTACCCATGGGTCATTTTCCCCTAGCTTTGAGTACCGTACTAGGGGCATTGGCTCCAGATTACTTTGTCATATGGGATATATAGGGGGTGGACATGGTAAACATGGCAGGGTTTTGTTAATTGTGTTGAGCATGAGATAAGTCCAACAAGAGTAGGTCATTGACATTTTGAGACTTTATAGCTAGATGCAAGTCGCCCGAATCACTCTGTAGTGATTGTTTCACAAAAATTTGGTCATGCATTTGTTTCTTCATCTACTATTATTTTGTAGGAACTAGAGTGTGCACTATTTGCTAATTCATCTACTAATGATATGGTAGAGCTTGAGGTTGTTACCTCAGACGATTCCTCTACTATTGTGTCACAAGAACCACATCAAGCACCTTCTGTTTAGCCATCTCCAGAGTCTTTACCATCCACATCATAGCAATATTGACCCCTAATCATTGTGATTGGAGGCACTCACTTTCCATCCAAGTATTGAATTTCCTATTGGTATTTTAGCAGTACTTTTTACAAATCTTTAGTGAAGAGTGTTGAGAATTATAGCTCGGACAAGAAMTTCCGCATCGGTTCCATGTGAACGTGCGAGAAATAGTTTGAGATATTTTCGAAAAGTGATTCTATTTTCGAAAAAATAAATTCTATTTTGTAATTCACTTTAGTTAAAAAGTGAGTCTTATTTTTAGCAGTCGAGTCTAAAAGGTGTATTTCATGCATGCATGACTTAGACTACGAGTAATCTCAGAGATGGATTAGGTTTTTTGTCTCAACTAAAACTATAAAGACAGGTCAAGATAGAGAGTTCATAGACACAAGAACACTTGAGCAGTGGAGCAGGTTGAGTGGTAGAGAGGGAGGGAGAGCAGTCAACCAGTTTTCAACAACACGCAATCCTGTGCAACAATTTCGTAAATTTGTACAGATAGTATCGTATAGACTTGTATAGTTGTATGGACATCTGTACAATTTGTAAGGATATGTTGTACAATCGGTTGTACTTTCCAACAAGTTCTGCTCAGTTTGAGGTGTTTTTTGGTATCTGTGCAGTGCAGTTTTTTGGGCAGCATGTGGAGGTTTCCTTGTAAGTTTTTCGAAGGAATGAAAAGCTAGTTTTGAAGGAGTAATTACTTGTGTTGTGTGAAATTAATTTTTATTTGATTTTCAACTATTGTGTGATTAATGCTACGGTTTGAAATTTATTTTTGTGTTAATTAAATTAGGCAATCTACTTTTGTTTGATTGAGATCATAAGGACTTTTAGTCACCTAGTGCTTGGGATTTTTCACATGGTAGCAAAGCTTATTTCTATGATTGAGATTCTCTAGGATTTGCAGTGGTAAATCCACTGCAGGGAAGAAGGACCAACAATGAGAGGGTTTCAAAGTTTCATTTTCAGATTTGGGAGTTTGTGCAATAGATCTCAGAGATGGCATCAATTAGCCTTAGGTTTGAGGAAAGATTGGATGGTGCCTCGAATTTTTTATCATGGAAGGCGAGGGTTACACTCTTACTAGAAAAATAATGATCTTTGGAATATTGTCAAGAATGTTGCTACTCCGCCTATAGATCCGCAGGAGTTGGTAGCTCACAACAAGAGGGTAGTGAATGCCAAGTGGATGATCTTGGATGCCATTAAGGATCATTTGATCCCTCATGTATTCAAGAGGAAGACAATGAAGGAGATGTTCGATGCCTTGGTTAGTCTCTACCAGAGTAATAACATAAACAAGAAGGTGATATTGCAGAACAAACTCAAATCCATAGTGATGACTAGATCAAACATAGTCACCAGTTACCTTATGAGGATCGCAGAGACTCGTGATCAACTTGCAGTAGATGAGGAAAAGGTTGAACATACAGAGCTAGTGAACATGACATTGAATGGATTCCTAGTTCACATGAATCATTTGTTAAAGGCATTTGTGCTTGTGAAAACTTTCCTGACTTTGAGAGGCTTTGGGATGATTGTATCCAGGATGAGACTCATATGGAATGAAAGGATGGCAAGGACAGTGAAGAGAACCTAACTTCATTTGGTCAGTGAAATAAAGGTAGAGGTAAAAGACCCATCAAGGGTGATGATTGTATCCAGGATGAGACTCATATGGAATGAAAGGATGGCAAGGACAGTGAAGAGAACCTAACTTCATTTGGTTAGTGAAATAAAGGTAGAGGTAAAAGACCCATCAAGGGTAAGGGAAAGAGTGAGGATTCGACCTCACAGCGAGGAAAGGACTTGAGGAAAATCAAGTGCTTTAGTTGTCATAAGCATTGTCATTATGCATCATAGTGTCCAGATAAGAAAAATGGTAAAGGGAAGCAACAACAAAAATAGGGAACAACCTTTGCAGAAACTCACATGATCGTGTTTGCTGCCAAGTTCGAGAAGGATTTCTCGTTGGTATCTTGCCTTTCTAACACTGCAATTCTGAGGAATGCATGGTATGTGGAGAATGGGGCATCTTGACATATGGCATTAGTGCGACAATTGTTTTCTAGTCCGAAGAAGCAAGACTCAGGGGTACATGTTGAGCTTGATGATGATGCCAAGTACCTAGTATCAGGAGTTGTTACTATTCCCTTCCAGCGCGAGTCAGGTAATTCATTAAATTTTGATGATGTCTTGTTTGTACCAGGTTTTGGGAAGAATTTGCTTTAAGTTTCCGTCATCAAGGATAAGGGATCTACAATTGAGTTCAGGAACCAACAAGTCCTCATCAGGTCGAAGAGTTCTAGCCCATATATAGCTCAAGTAATAAGGGTTAGAGAAGGTAATTTGTACAAGTTGCAGGGTGAACTTGTTCAATCCTTGGTGCATAACAATGACAATTGTGTGAGTTGTGGCACAAGAGGATGGGGAACTTGCATCACAAGGCGTTGCCTATTCTAAGGGAGATTGTCATAGGCCTTCTAGAGTTTAGTATCGAGCAACATGGTGTATGTAGAGGGTGCATGCTTGGCAAGCATGTCAAGGATGATTTCCTAAGCAACAAGCATAGGTCTAATGGGATTTTAGACCTAGTACACTATGATGTTTTGGATCAATGTCAATAGCCTCAATAACAAAAAGCATGTATTATGAGGTTTTTGGTAGGTTTTAGAAGTTCAAAGCTCTAGTTGAAAACTAGACAGGGACAAAGATCAAAGTTTTGAGATCGAACAATGGGGGAGAGTTTACCTTCAAGGAGTTTGAGATTTTCTGCAAGGAGGAAGGAATCAAGAGGGAGCTGATAGTTCTGTACAACCCACAACATAATGGGGTTGCAGAGAGGCATAATCGATCCATCATAGGGGCTACTAAGGCCATGATACATGACCATGACTTGCCATGTTTCTTTGGGCAGAGGCATGCAATACAACAATCTACATCCAAAACCGGTGTCGTCATAAGATCACGAAGGACTCGACACCAAAGGAGGCATTCATTGGTGTGAAGCTAGAGGTGAGTCATTTCTGCATATTTGGTTGTCCAGTTTATATCCATGTATCGATAGAGAAGAGGACCAAGTTGGAGCCCTCCAACAAGAAGGGTTTGTTTGTGGGTTACAGTGAGAAGACTTCAAAGGCTTATAGGGACTATATTCAAGAGCACAAGACAATAGTAAGTAGGGATGTTAAGTTTGAGGAAGACTTTTTATCTAGGAAATCTCATGAGCCTACTCCACTGGCAGGCGACAAGGAGTAGGAAGCTTCGAAGGTTGAGGAGTAGGAAGCTTCAAAGGTTGAGTCAGGGTCACTATTGATTTCCAGGGTAGTACAACAACCTTCAGGTGAACAGGGGGAGACATGATGGTACAATCAGACATTGAGGGAGGTTTAGGAGCATGTTGAGACTCCTAGGGACACATTTAGAGAGAGCATGCCTCTGAAGATGTTTTTGGACTATATGGCATTGATGAGCAAAATTCTAGATTCTGAGCCTTCCACTTTTCAGGGGGCAATAGATCAACGGGTATGGTGGGATGCCATGGTGGAAGAGTACACCTCCATCATTAAGAATGGTGTTTGTGATATAGTGCCAAGACTAGAGGGGAAGTTAGTTGTGAGTTCTAGGTGGCTCTACAAGCTCAAGCATGTTGATCGTGGCAACATTGAGAAGTTCAAAGCGAGGTTTGTGGCGAGAGGGTTCTCCCAAAGAGAGAGAGTGGACTATGAGGAGACATTTGCTACAGTCGCCAGGTACACTTCCATTAGAGTAGTTATGTCCCTGGCTTCATTTATGGGATGGAGGATGCGGTAGATGGAAGTGAAGACAACTTTCTTTAATGGGACCATTTAGGAAGAAGCGTGCATAGAGCAACTTCAGGGCTTTGAGGTAAGTGGGAAGGAGTCCCATGTGTTCAAGCTTAAGAAAGCCTTGTATGGACTCAACTAGGCATCGAGAGCATGGTATTCCAGGATTGATGGATATTTACAAAGTATGGGCTTCACCAAAAGTGAAGCAGATTCTAGCTTACATTATACATTTGTTCATACCGATCTACTCATATTGGTGCTGTATGTGGATGACTTGTTTTTGACAGGTGCAGAGAAGCTCATTGCAAGTGCAAAGTAGACATTGCAGTTGAGTTCGAGATGAAGGACATTGTATGATGCATTACTTCTTGGGATTGGAGGTTTAGTAGATACGAGGGGAGATTTTCCTTGGGCAAGGTAAGTATGCAGTTTTGATCCTAAAGAGGTTTCAGATGGAGGACTACAAACCTATGGCCACACCCATGATCACTAATCTGAAGGTGACAACTTCATATTCAGAGTTGGTGGATCCCACATTTTACATGCAGCTGATAGGTTCTTAGATGTATTTGGTCAACATTAGATCAAATTTATGTTTTGCAGTGAACACCTTGAGTTAGTTCATGGTGGAGCCAAGGCAGGAGCATTGGGTAGCAACAAAACATGTGCTCAAGTATTTGAGGGGCACAATAGAGTATGGTCTAAGATATCTTTGAGATGGTGAAGTGAAGTTGCAGGGGTATACAAACTTAGATTGGGCAGGTAGTGCAACAGACAGGAAGAGCACCTCAAGGTGTTGCTTTAGCTTCGGATCACCGATGGTATCTTGGTTTGGCGGGAACCGGATTTCCGTGGCACTTAGCTCAGTAGAGGTAGAATACATGGTAGCCAATACGACTAGTTGTGAGGCCATCTGGCTTAGCAAGTTATTGAAGGATTGTTTGATTAAGAGTTGGATCCCACGATCATTTAYTGTCATAATCAAAATTGTATCAAATGCTTTGAGAATCCARCGTTTTATTATAGGTCCAATCATATAGAGATCATATATCACTTCATATGAGAAAGGGTTCATAAGGGAGCAGTGAAGCTCCAATATATTCTCACGGATCAACAAGTAGCTGATATTCTGACCAAGCCCTTGGCAAAAGGGAAGTTTGAGGCATTTAGAAACAAAMTTGGATTGGTGCAAAATTCCTTCCTCACTAAGAGGGAGTGTTGAGAATTATAGCTTAGACCATTGGATAGATCAAGAATGAGGTGCTAGCTAATTCTTCCATATGTATGTAAGTCATATTGTATGCTATGCAACCAAGAATGATGTGTGGACTTACTATGAATAGGCAACCCATTTTACGTTTTATTGCCTTGGCTTGAGAATGGCATAAGTGGGATTTTCTCTCAGGCGGTCGATAAGGTCGTCTTATCGGGTGGGTTGGTCTCAAGAAAATCTCACTAAAGCGAACACAACGATAAAGAAATGTATGAAACGTCTCCCTAGGTCTAGTTGTTGGAGGGTAAGAAAGAAAGGTGGCACAAGTTCCATGTGAACGTGTGAGAAGCCAGATCAAGATATTTTCGAAAAGTGATTCTATTTTTGAAAAAGAAAATTCTTTTTTTGTAATTCACTTTAATTAAAAGCGAAAATCTTATTCTTAGTAGTTGAGTTGAAAACGTGTATTTTATGCATGCATGACCTAGACTAGGACTAATCTAAAAAATGATTAGGGTTTCGGTCTCAACTAAAACTATAAAGACAGGTCAAGATAGAGAGTTCATAGACACGAACACTTGAGCAGTTGAGTTGTTGAGTAGGTTGAGTGATAGAGAGCAGGCAACCAGTTTTCAGTTGCATGCAATGCAATCCCACGCAATAGTTTCGTACAATTCTATGGACTTTAATGTATAAGTCCATATAGCCGGACGAAAAGAGTTGTATTAGTGCTTGTACAGCCCGTATGGACAAGTCGTATAATCGTGCAACAGGCTGTACTTCGCAACATGTTGTTTTGCTTAGTTTGAGGTGTTTTTTGGTATTTGCGTAGTGCTGTTTTTTGGGCAGCTTGTGGAGGTTTCCTAGTAAGTTTTTCGAAGGAATGAAAAGCTAGTTTTGGAGGAGTAATTGCTTATGTTGTGTGAAATTAATTTTTATGCTTACACTATTTGATTTCCAACTATTGTGTGATTAATGTTATAGTCAGAAATTTATTTTTGTG
>JASDQU010817278.1:3811-13828 GCA_032191745.1 Picea mariana | reverse complement strand
CTTTTAATGTATTATCATGTCAAATGAGTTTAATGTAATCATTGCTGAGGTTTTGTGTCTGATTGGTCTTGATATTTTACTATTTTTAACGTTTCTTAGTTTGTCTTTAAGAATGCCTTTCTCTGGGGATTTTTGTGAAGTTCTGATCATTTGCTCCTGTTTTTGTTCTTCAGCTTATAAAACTGCATCTCCAACCTGATGCTAGAGGTCAATACGTGGAAGTTTTGCAAAGATTTGTAAACCTTGGTCCCATTGTGGACTTCTGTGTTGTTGACCTTGAGAGACAAGGTCAGGGTCAAGTAGTAACTTGTTCTGGAGCATTCAAGGATGGTTCTCTTCGCATAGTCCGAAATGGGATTGGAATCAATGAGCAGGTTTTGTATATGTTCTATGCCGATTCTACATAATATTTGTGTTTGTCATTTTCATTGTATTTTGAGATGCTAGTATCATTGATGTTGGTTGTTTCCACTTGCTTTGCAGGCATCTGCAGAGCTTCCGGGCATAAAGGGAATTTGGTCATTAAGATCTTCAACTCTCGACATGTTTGATACTTTTTTGGTTGTGAGCTTTGTTAGTGAGACTCGTATACTAGCAATGAACTCAGAGGACGAATTGGAAGAAACAGAAATAGAAGGATTTGTTTCTGATGCACAGTCGTTATTTTGTCAAGATGCTATTCATGACCAGCTTGTTCAGGTATACTTGTGAATGGATATAATGTGGGCTATATTTACATCCTGTTAAGAGTAACAGAATATGACTCTCGTAAATTTAAGTCTTGATCATCATGTTGTTATAAAGAGACCCACTTCAGAATCCTTGATAATCATCATTTGGCTTGGATTGCATATGTTCATATTGGCGACTGTTCTTTAAGGTTTACCATTTTCAATATACTTACATTTTCAATTTTTTCTTTCTTTGTCCATATGCTTATTTGGTAATGCTACTGGATTACAAAGAAGTGCTTGGCATTAATAACTTAAAGCGAGTACATATGTAAAATATTTGATTGGCCATGAGAAGGCAGTTATGCCAACAACATATGGGGACATAGTGAAAAAGTGTTCAACTGAGATGCTATGGAAGAAGTTAGCTAATCAGAGATGTTGATCATGGACGATGACAAACATCATTTTTCGAGAGTTGGGGCATAATTGGCTGACATTTATGAAAGAATTAAAAAGTACTAGTTGTGCATGCAATCCATAACATTTGCTTACTAGCAGAAATACTTCTTGGAATTGATCTTTCAATATGTAGGTCCTGAAAACAATGGCCTGACCAATTTATTTCAGTGGCTATAACTTGCTCATACAATATTGAA
Source organism: Picea mariana (assembly GCA_032191745.1). Lineage (NCBI taxonomy): Eukaryota > Viridiplantae > Streptophyta > Pinopsida > Pinales > Pinaceae > Picea > Picea mariana. Next base: position 12,498 of record JASDQU010817278.1, on the reverse strand, counting down.
ATTGGGTCCATAACAAGTTGTTTCAAAAGAACCACAAGCTCCATGTGTGACACGATGGACATGGAAAAATTATTAAAACCTTCATTTGCTGCATCATTTATTGCTTTAGTAAAGTGGTTGTTGAATGATAGTGCTTTTTAGATTAGAATTGCATCTAATGTGTTTTCACTTTTCTCTGTGAATTGCATTGATATAATTGCCTTGCATTATCATTTTATGAATCCTTCTTGGAAGATAGATGACACAGCTGAGAGTGCTGGGATCTTGGATTACCAATTTGGACTTTACCTTTACTATTTGCCATCCAAAGATGATTATTCTTTCTACAGTGCCCCTTTCAAGCAGCATAGATGGGGTGTAATCTAATATCCTGTGTTCACCATTATGCATTATGGTCCAAGCTAGAGACTCTTTGATTGCTGATTAGATCCCTTTAGCCTTGTTGTTGGTTTGCTTACGATGTGCTATGTGCATGTTGGTGTAAGTGTGATTATACAGCTCAACTGTGGTACGTTCTGACTTGTGGAATGTTGACAATATGCTACTCTAAAGAAATCCACAACATTGTACTCTTTAACATGTAATTTTCAGGAGATATTTGGTCATAATGATTGGATATATTGAGTGTGGGTTCTGATTTCTAATTTCTTCAGGAAAGATCATGCATTTTCAACTGTAGGTTACTTTCATGTTTCCTTTATCCACAAAATAACATGTGAAGATGAACTGTTCTAAGGTGAACTTGGCTTTAATGATAAGTTCTTACATAATATTGTAGATTATTTGAAAGCGGTAGAGTAAATTATCTGTCCTTTTCCCCATGAAGACTGGGTTGGTGAGCCAACTCTAGCTGTCTATAATGTGCCAATCTGACTGTATTCACTCTTTTAACAGGTAACATCCAGTTCTGTGAGACTAGTAAGTGCACCATCTAGAAAGCTATTGACCGATTGGCGAGTGCCCACTGGATTTTCTATAATTGTAGCAACAGCTAATGCTACTCAGGTTTTTTCCTGCCCACTTCTATTGATTTACGCTTAACATGACTGATTTAGGATATATTTTGTTCCTATTCTTTCAAATTCTATTGTAGACAAATGTTCTTCCTACTTTGATTCTGGGCTGGTCAACATTGGCTAGTAGCTTTTCAAATGGTGACTGCAAGCTGTTTTCTTGCCCTTTTTATGCCATGTAAATATTGTTGTTTGTATCCTAGTCATTGCCTGTATTATTCATTTGGCATACACCGTTTTTCTGTCTGATGTCTGGCATGCTAAATACCTTAAAATTCCTTTTGCTTGGTATATAATTGATTATGTTATACATCTTTTACATGGAGCTCTCCATGGGAGCTAGAGAATACCCAATGAGGCAGAGCAGATTCCTATTGATAACCAGAAAGACTAATTGGCACAAGCATTCCAGAGTGGTAGGATTTTTATGTATTACCTTGTGCATTTCTTCAGTAGAAAGATGAGAAAGACACGGATCTTGAAAAAGCTGGATATTGTTACAGTGAGTTGAGGTCTTGTCTGACGTTTTTAACTTAGTTTTGGTCTGGGTCAGCTGTTAAACCTTAAGAAGGTCCGATCATACTAATCAAAGCTGATAATTGTTGAGATACCCTTTTGTATAATTCTTGTGATACGGTGGAAAATATTGTTCAGAAAAGGGTTTTCTATGTCTGTTTCAAATTTAAGTATTTTGGTTATATTTTAATTCACCCTTGTGAGCTTGTGTTTCATTTGATATTGCTCAGCTTCTAGTTACTTGTTCACCCTACTAGATTACTTGTTCTAAAGTATGATGAATCTTGACTTTAAACCTTCTGCATTGATGCTAATCTATGTTGTTTTCTTTTGCTTCATTGCTAAACCTTCTGCATTTCTGTTGGCCACATGGAAGTAGGTAGTCACAAGAGATACTTATTGTCTAGCTTCTGATATTTACTTGGCTTGTCTTTGAACTGTTTTTGTATTTTCTATCTAGCAGGTATTTTTGGCCACTGGAGGGGGTAATCTTGTCTACTTGGAAATTGGAGAGGGATCCCTCACTGAGGTGAAACATTTGGCAATTGAGTTTGATGTATCTTGCCTTGATATAAATCCAATTGGTGATAATTCTATGCGGAGTGAATTGGCAGTTGTTGGACTATGGAGAGACTATAGCGTTAGGCTATACTCCCTTCCTAAACTGGAGTTCATTACAACGTTGCACTTTGGAGAAAATGTTCCACCTCGGTCTGTGCTTCTTTGTAGATTTGAAGGGGTATGTGGATTATTTCAACAGTTCATTCTTTTATTTGGCAAGTAAATCTTCATTGGTTTAGGAGTATTGGGTATGTTTTATGCAGTAATGACGAGACTCTTTAAATTGCAGTCCATGTAATATTTTGATGGTAAGTTTGTAGTTGGAATTTACATCATTGATTTTGTTTTTGTTTCTCAGATTGCATACTTACTATGTGGTCTTGGGGATGGGCATTTATTCAACTTTATATTGAATATGAGCACTGGAGAGTTGTCTGACCGAAAGAAGATTTCATTGGGTACAAAAGCTATTACCTTGCGGACTTTTCGCTCTAAGAGCACAACACATGTTTTTGCAGCCTCAGACAGGCCAACAGTTATTTACAGTAGCAATCGGAAATTGCTGTATAGCAATGTGAATCTCAAGGAAGTCAATCACATGTGCCCTTTCAATTCAGTTTCTTTTCCAGACAGGTGCTGCCACATCTTCCTGTATTCATTTAGATTTCTAATCCCTTTTTCAAGCAATTATATTTTTTCATTTGGTTAGCCGGTGCATGTCTGGTTTTCTAATAATAGAAGGTTCCCAAGATTTAAATCCATGGACCAGTTTTGATAGTGGAGCTTCTAGTCTAACATATTTACATTTGATCAGTTGATGAAACCTTCTATTGTTATATATAATTTATTGTTGTTAGCATGTCATGTTAGTTTTAGGAAGGTTTAATTTCTCATCAAGTATTAAATGCCAATTATTGTCTATAAATGTTTTGCTTACCAATGTCAGAAATCTCTGTTAGTAATGATTATACAGTAACGTAAGTGCAGCCTCATATCTTGTTTGTAAAAAGTCAGAATACAATAAAAGACATCTTCTTAAATCTCCACTTTTTCTCGCAGTGAGTTATTAGGGTGAGTAATTATCTCCATGGAATGCCATATTTGTGCCTTGCTTTGGGGTACCCATATGCCTTTGTCAATTGATCTTGTGACTACAGTCCAAACAAAAGTTGTGTTCTTTTGCACTTATATTTTGATGTGTTTTAAAGAGCCTTACCCATATCCATACAAAGGGAAACTCTGAATTCAGGCATGTGAGACCCCAAGGGACATCTTTAGCTACGGTATGCTGGCTTTTGACATGCAATGTGTTTGTTTGGGATTCTTGAGAACCTGAAGTTGTAGAAACACATACAATACAATATCTGAGTATGTTGTCTGTTTTGTATCTGCACTGTAAGTTGTAACATGTAGAAATGCTAAAACTGGCATGATATTACATATTGCCTCTGGAATGGGAGAGGTGTGTAAGAAACCCATATTCCAATACAAGCCTAGTGCTTTTTCCATAATGTGAGAAGTCTCCAAAATAATGTCTGAACATGGTTAATTAATGATTATCTGTCATTATGGAATGTCTTAACATTGTTTTAATGCTAAACTATTGTTATGCAGTTTCAGTTATAGGATGGAAACAGATAGGGTTTATTTGCCAATTTTACCTTAATGCTCCACTTTGTGCTAGAGGTAGGATATATATTTGAATCAGGCTCTCTTTCTGGCTTCAGAAACTATGATAACAAAGGGGCCCAGACTTATAATACCTTGTCATTTTGTGATTTTGGAGGATATGTTTTGAATTTTTGATGAAAATGCGATTAAGCAGTAACATCTGCTTGTGTCTCATTGATGTTTATCAGTGGGGGTAAAATTGTCAATCGTATATGGATTTGTGTTTGTCTCTAATCAACATAGTCATTCCACCTGTTCTATTTTACATTTTGCTCCTGTCATGCAAATTCTACTGAGGTTGTGGATCTGGAATTCATTTCACTTGATTTTTTTTGAGAAATGCGTCTTACAGAGTCTCTTTGGCTAAGCTGCCAAGCTATGAGGGGTGTATCTATGCCGTGAAATTCACCCAGGACTTACACCTGGCTTCACCCGCACCCACTCGGGGGGTGGGGGCTTTGATCCCAGATCTCCGTTTAATACAAGCCTGATTACCTTGCTGCTTGCCTCTAGACCACACTCCTGCAGGTTCACTTGATTAAGTTTAGGATGATGACTATTTGTTCTAGTTCTGAAATTAATATGTATGGCCTGTTTTGATGGAACAGCCTTGCAATTGCAAAGGAGGACCTGCTTACTATTGGGTCAATTGATGACATTCAGAAACTTCATATCCGTGCGGTTCCTCTTGGAGAGCATGCTCGTCGTATTTGCCATCAGGAACAGTCTCGCACATTTGCCATTTGCAGTGTGAAGTATTCTCAGGCAAATATTGAGGAGACAGAAACACACTTTGTGCGTCTGTTAGATGATCAGACATTTGAAATTATTTCATCATATGCACTTGATACTTATGAAAATGGATGTTCCATCCTCAGTTGTTCATTTACAGATGACAACAATGCCTATTATTGCGTTGGGACAGCATATGTCTTGCCTGAGGAGAATGAACCTAGCAAGGCAATCTCTGAAACTCCTGTTTCTTCTTTTAGAAAATCATTCATTCTTTCTCTTCTAATACTCTGATTTTTTATAGCGTTTCATTACAATTTGAAGATAATAGTAAATGCAACAATAAATATGCCAGATGGATGTCTTGTTCTTGCCATGTAATGCTCACTTTTCTTTTGTTTTTTGGTTAACAGGGCCGAATTTTAGTATTTTCGGTTGAAGATGGTAAACTACAACTTGTTACTGAGAAGGAGACAAAGGGTTCTGTTTACAATCTGAATGCATTTAATGGAAAGTTGCTTGCCGGCATCAATCAAAAAATTCAGTTATACAAATGGGTGCTCCGTGATGATGGTTCAAGAGAGTTGCAGTCTGAATGTGGCCATCATGGTCATATTCTTGCACTCTATGTTCAGTCTCGTGGAGATTTTATTGTAGTTGGTGATTTGATGAAATCAATCTCTTTATTGATATACAAGGTATGTTTCTTTCTTGATTCTTATGATGCGTTTTTGGTTGTAATCTACTGACTCTATGGAGAGATACTATAACAAGATTTTTCAGTTTGCTTTTTTCACTATAGTCCTTGTGTACTGTCTGCATTTCTTATATCTTTTTCCTTTTAGGAATGTATGTTAAATATCTGATGTTGTCTGCAACTTTTGGCTAACATTAATGTGTCTTTCTGGTGGAAAATTCTGTTACCTATTTTCTGCCTTGTACWTTTTATTTGCCTGAAGAAATGATATGAYCTTGGATGTTTTTTGTGAATAGGAAAGCAGCAACTTTGAGTTTCAGGAAACACTCTCTATGCWTTCAATGCAGCATAGTTAATTTGGTTAAGTATGAAGCAACAACAATCCTCCATTAATTTGTGTATGATATGCATTTCATTATCCCAAGTTTCTAATTACCATGATAACATAAAAGCAATAACAATCCTACATTAATTTATGTATGATATGCATTTCAATTTTCATTATCCCGAGTTTCGAATTACCATGATGGAGTGAATATCTASCGTTACCAGGGTTCTTCTATAATGTCATGATCATTTTCTGGTCGACTTTWGCATCAAAGACATTGAAGTGTTGTCCTTGGATTTTTCACTATCCAGTATCTTCCATGATGTTATATGCAGTGTTTTGTTAACTCCAGGAAGTTGCTCTTGAAAGCCTTATATTTATGTCATTTTTGCACTTATGTTGTCTAGGTATTCATGTATAAATGTGCTTTGTGTATGATATGCATTTCATTAGCCCAAGTTTCTAATTACCATGATAACATAAAAGCAATAAAAATCCTACATTAATTTATGTATGATATGCATTTCATTATCCCAAGTTTCGAATTACCATGATGGAGTGAATATCTAGGGTTACCAGGGTTCTTTTATAATGTCATGATCATTTTCTGGTCGACTTCTGCATCAAAGACAAGTGTTTTCCTTGGATTTTTCACTATCCAGCATCTTCCTTGATGTTATATGCAGTGTTTTGTTAACTCCAGGAAGTTGCTCTTGAAAGCCTTATATTTATGTCGTTTTTGCACTTATGTTGTCTAGGTATTCATGTCTAAATGTGCTTTGTATTTAAGGACAGCCTGTTTAAGTTATTAAACTGGTATTTGTTTTTTGTAATTTAGCTACTCACCTATTCATAGGCACAGAGAAAATACAAGCTAGTTGAGTGTTAAGCTTAAGCTTTTCAGTAGAAAGCTTGCCACTCAGTTTTCAAAAGATATGTATATATGTCCTGTGTTACACAGTCTGTGATCAGACTCCTTGCCTCAACTAAGAGTCTAAGAGCTTGCAGAAACTGAAATCTAAGTTTTATGAAGCTTAGTATAAAGTTTAAACAAGGACAAATAAGAGCCAATATCAAAACAGCTATCCAAAACAAAAGATAACAAGTACGCTAGAACAGAGTATGTCTTAGTATCAGTTATATCTGATAAACCTGTTATAACAGCGATAAACCTTGGGTAATTCAAGGAGAAAATCCCGGAATTGTCACGGGCTAGACCCCTCTCCGTTTGGGCTAGTGCTTGCTACCTTCGGGTGGGAGTCCCTAGGGTGATTTTCCGTTGTCCTAAATCTGATTTTCTGTGTTTTATTTACGAATCTGATTTTCTGTGTTTTATTTACGAAAAACAGCTGCTGATATGCTTGGGACAGCGTGTTAAAACTGTCCAAAACAAGGGGAAAAATCGTTTAGAAATAGAACAGAAAACTGCTCACAAGATCAATATAAACCACAATGAACAGTTAAGGAAAATGACAAATCAGATTGCAAAATTCACAAAATACTGACAAGAAATAAGGTTAGAACACAAACACAAGATTTCTTTATTGATAGGCTTGCAAGAGAGTTGGTTGTGCCACAATTGACAAGTCCACAATCGATACAATGATCAATTTTCTCAAAGAAGACTAACTAGACTAAGAACGAGAGAGAAAAAGTATGCTAGCTGCTGCTGAAATCCGACCAATAACCAATGAAGACCATCCAATATATAGCAGAGGAGTGTGAAGAAAATAGGGGTTAATGCACATGAGGGAATAAGTGTGAGTGAGTAATGCACATGGGTGAGTTATGAGTGAGTGTATGCRCATGGTGAGTTAAATAACGATTAAGATGCATGGAGGATAATTTTAGCTTTCCAACGCATGTTAGATTGCTAAATTTGGCCAAAAGATGAGGGAGTTACGAGTTAAAGGAAAATTTGCYCTATTTTTTAGGGATTTCCTAAAATTTAGGAATTTTGCGTTTAAAAGCAATTTAGGGAGAATTTTTAGAAATTGGTTGCATGGAAAGTGAGAGGAATAGAGTGAGAAAAATTAGCCTTGASTGGCTAAACGTTTTYGAGACAATGCAACCTCRCCMATGCACAATCTCTTTAGCTTAATCAATTCTCATTTAATACATAATCCTTGGAAAATGCGCAAAAATAAACCAAGCTAACTCTAACTCTGAACAAAATAAACCTGTACCGATCATGTACTTGTCTTTGATGGGAACCACCCTCTTGTCCAACACAAGTGCTAAACTCTGGGAGAATCTTAGAATGCCAACCAAAATAGTGCATATTGGCTCTTAACCCTCAAGATTTTTAAGGGTGAAAATTTAGGGGTTAACAATGACGACTCAAGGGGACGAGATCCCCCTGTGGGATGTCGAGAACTAGATGAATCTTTGAGTCTATAACAATATTGCTCCGTGAGAACTCTGTAAGATGTACATAAAAATATATGTACCAAAATGTACCCTTGTAAATGTGTGGAAGGAAATAAGGCCTTGTAAGCTGACAAAGAAGACCATGTAAGCTGACAAAGAAGACCCTGTAAGTTGACATGTGATACCAAAGCCTGTCCAATGGGCCATGGAGTCAAATCAATATAACACCTCCCACTGATACACTGAAATACAAGGGGTCTCATCCAAATCTGCTACTTGCTACCATCCATTATGTACTCTCCTCCTTGTGATAATGTTTTGCTACCATCCATTATGTACTCTCCTCCCCGCGATAATGTCAATACTATAAAGACCTGTCAAGTGCGAAGGAACACCACTAATAATGACAATGGGTCTTAAGGTACGGGCACAACTTGTCATTGTGAAAATGTTCTGAAGTCTAACAATGACAAGGATCATCCAATCAAGACCCAATGATACTCGACCTTGTCAGATGCGAGATAGCCGCCAATGAGGCTAACGACTACCAAGGTGCTCTACTTTTGGGTCATCTGTAGATAATTTGTTGAAGTCAATACAGGATGACCTGCTGAAAAGAAGAGCAATGACGTCTCTCTTCCCTCAGCGCGAAGTGATAACTCAAGAAGATCAAGATGAAAGAACCATGTACCATATCCCTATTGCTGGATGAGGGGGACGACTGACTCAAAGCATAGGACTCAATGATAAGAGATGAGGAGACAAGACACAAGATGACTCAAGATTCTCCTATGTCTTT
>JASDQU010817277.1:36721-52282 GCA_032191745.1 Picea mariana | reverse complement strand
ACTTCAGGACTTTACCTAGAGTTTACAAATCTACACCACGCCTCTTCTGAACTTTGACAATTCAGATTCACTTCGGGTGATCCGATGCCTGAGATTTACTTCGGACGATCTGACGATTCAGATTCACTTCAGTTGATCAAATGATTGAGATTTACTTTGGATTTTCAGCTCTCCAAACTTCAGAAATCTTAAGTCTCAAACATCCCTCCTCCCGAACTCACGGTATCTGATGGCTCATATTCTCTTTGGCGATCTGACGCATGAGGTTTACTTCAAACGATCTGACAATTCAAATATGCTTTGGATGATCGTATGATTGATATTTTACTTCGGCTCTCCGGCTCTCCGAACTTTGGAAATATAAATTCTCAAACCTTGGTAAGTTCCCTCTCCTAAGTGTGTGAAGTGCTAAGGCTCGTGCACCTTGCTCTGATCAGAAGGTTTTTGATCCTTTGCACTATGCTCCAATGGCCATTATTTCTCCTGCTCCTGAGCTTCTGATTTCTCCCAACTTAGAAGATTTATTAGTCTTCAAAGGTCTCGACCTTTTCTCCTCCTACGAGTCCAACTCTTGGATCTCATCAATGATTATGAAACTTTCTATCCCTTTATAGCTTGATCCTTAAAGTATTTCGATTTCCCACCCACTCCTTGCATTCAAGGATTTCGATAACTTAGTTCGAAGGATTTTTTGAAAATAAATTCTTCTCGCCCTCTTGGCATTCCTCTGTTCTAGTTCTTTGATGCTTAGTCATTCCTTGACGTTGTGCACTCCTTGCACCTGGTATAAGTTTCCTCTTCTCTCTCTATGAACACTTTTGAGTCAACTTGAGACTCATTTGACACACTCCTTGCATTCGACATGCACACCTTGCATACTAGTTTCAGAGGAGAAGAAATTGAAACTTATCCAATTTCGTCACAAATTCATATGATCAACTTCTCGAACAATCATACATGAAAAAAATGAAATGAACAACATACACATAATGAAACATTCATTCAATCACACAATAAAATGAACACAGTCCAAGATTTGGGACAATTTTGTCTGTTCTAGTCATTCATGAAACAAATTACATACATTGCATTTCTTCCCTGTCTCTTTCTTATACTCTATTCTGCTCTACTCTCTATTTTCCTATCTCATAATACTTTTACAATGTAACAAAAAACTATATAAGGATTGGCTCCACGAGCTCTCTCGTCCTGTCTGCAACTTATCCTATCAAGTCATAGCGGTTACCTACTTTGTCCTATTTCAATAACTAATAGTTATTTTCAGATAAGAGTCAACACTCTATATCTTCAACTCCTTACATTCCTATACGACTTTACAAACACGACACATTTAAAAATGTTTTTTCCAAAATATCTCAACAACTCGATTTACTTCTGAATTAAATGTTGAGTTTTCATGTCCCTGCCTCCACGTTTGCATCTTTGACTTTGAAGGTTATTCTCCTACATCATACTCCTCTAGTTAAAATTTTCATGGAATTTTTTCCATGAGCTCCTGTACTGTTTTTCCATGCTTCAAAATATCAGGATTTATGACCCAACTTGCATCTTCCACTGGATTATCTTTCCATTTCACTAAGTATTCAGGATATGTCTTCCACCTGGTCTTTTTTCCATCTCCCTGTTCAATGATTTTCTCCATCTAAGGTTTTTCTACTATGGGAAATTGTTCTTCCCATTGAAATTCCTTCTGATCATATGATTCTCTTCCCTCATCTCTCCTATAAGGATATAGGTATGGAACATTGAATATAGGTGATATCCCAACATTATCTAGAAACTCAATTTCATAAGCATTGGTTGTGAATTTTCTAAGAATCCTGCATGGTCCTATATTCTGCATCTTCAACTTGTTATATGTTCCTCCTGGAAACCTTTATTTTCTCAAATGAGCTAAAAATTCATCTCCAACTTCGAATTGAACTTCTCTCCTCTTTTGATCAACTCCATTCTTGTATTTTTGGTTGTTGTCCTGTAGTTGTTCTCTGACTCTGTCATGGAGTTTCTGCATTTCTGTTGCAAAATATTTTGCTCTAGCGCCTCTGAACTCTTCTTGATTCAGATCTCTCAACTCTGTAATCCCTCTTGGTTGTGTACCATACACAATTTCAAATGAACTTTTCCCTGTGCTCATGTTCACTGAATTATTGAATGCAAATTCTGCTTGTGCCAGAATCTGATCCCAATGATGACCTTTCTCAATGACTAAAATTCTTAACAAGTTTCCCAGACTCCTGTTTACTACTTCAATATGTCCATCTGTCTAAGCGTGATATGATGAAATAAAGGACAAGTTTGTCCCCAACATATTCCATAGATTCCTCCAAAAGTGTCCTATAAATTTGGTGTCCCTCCTTCAGACTATGCTCCTCGGCAATCCATGTAGTCTCACCACTTCTCTAAAAAATAAATTGCCTATGTGTGTAGCATCGTTTGTTTTCTAGCATGTTATGAAATGTGCCATTTTTTAAAATCTGTCCACCATAACAAATATGGAATCTCTCTCTTTCTAAGTTCTAGGCAATCCCAAAACAAAATCCATACTGATTGCATCCCACGACCTTTCTGGAATTGGTAATGCCTAATACAAACTAGTGTTCTATTGTCTTCCTTTTGCGACAAATTCTGCATTTTTTTACAAACCTTTTCACCTATGCCCTCATGCTCGGCCAGTAATATGAATTTCTTAGCTGTGAAAATTTCTTATCATGACCAAAATGTCTAGCTAAACCTCCACTGTGTTTCTCTTTCAACAGGTTATCTCTCATTGAGCATTTCAGTATGCATAGTTGGCTTCCTTTGAACAATAATCCATCCTGGATCAAATATCCAATCCATGGGCTTCTATATCCCAACAAAGCATTCTTGCATGCCTCATAATCTTCCTTAAAATATGCATCCTCTCTATACATATCCTTGAGGTGTTCAAACCATAAGGTCTCCACTTGAAATTCTTGTACAATTAAATTCCTCCCGCTCAAAGCATCTACAACTTTGTTAGCAGTTCCAACAATATGCTTAGTAAAAAAACTAAAATTTTGCATAAATTCTACCCATTTAGCATGTCTCTGATTCAACTTTTCTTTCCTAGTAATAAACTGCAAAGCTTGGTTATCACTGTAGAAGACAAATTATTTAGGAATTAGATAGTGCCTCCACTTCTTCAAAGATTGAATCACTGCATAAAATTCTTTGTTATATGTGGAATACATCTTCTCGGTGTCATTCAACTTCTCACGGAAGTAAGCAACTGAGCTATTATCCTGACTCAAGACTGCTCCAACAACTAATCCACTTGTATTACATCTCACTTGGAATGTTTTTCCAAAATCTGGTAAGACCAGAATTGGTTGTTCTATGATTTTCTCCTTCAACACTTTGAAACTTTTTCAGCTTCCTCTGTCCAACTAAAAAAATTGTGTTTCTTCTTCACAGTGTCCAGCATGAGTGTACATATACCACTCAAAGTTATGATAAACTTTCTAACCCATGAAAACTTCTCACCTCAAATATGCTACTTGGCGATGGCCATTCTCTGATTGCTCTCACCTTTTCTGGATCCATCTTCAATTAGTTTGAAGAGATCACAAAACCCAAATATATGAGTTCCTTCTTCATAAAATATTTTTTCTTCAGATTTATCAACAATTTCTCTTGCTGCAACTTTTCCATCACTGATGTCAAATGTCTTAAGTGTTCTTTCTCTGTCTTACTGAAGATTAGTATGTCATCCATATATACTATGACAAATTTTCCTATGAAGTCTTTCAATACTTCATTCATCAATCTCATAAATGTGCTTGGTGCATTTGTCAACCCAAATGGCATGACCATTCATTCAAACAATCCTACATTTGTATTGAATGTTGTTTTCCACTCATCTCCCTCTCTCATCCTTAATTGATGATATCCACTCTTCAAGTCTATCTTGGAAAAATAGCTTGCTCCACTCAAACAATCCATCAAATCATCCATCCTTGGTAAAGGAAATATGTACCTAATATTTATCTTGTTTATGGCTCTAGAATATGTACACATTCTCCATCCTCCATCCTTCTTTGGACTTAACATAGTCGGTATTGTGCATGGGCTTAGAATTTCCACTAAACCTTTATCCAATAACTCATGGACTTGATTTTTGACTTCCTCATTCTCCCTAGGTGTCAACCTATAAGCTGCTTTGTTTGGTAAACTAGCTCTTGGAATAAGGTCAATATGATGGTTTATACTCCTAATGGGTGGAAATGAGTGAGGTAAATCATCCACTACTATGTCAGCAAAGTTTTCTAACAGTTACTGGATTTCTTCAGGAAAATATTCCACAAAAGTATTTATAAGGATAACTCTAGGCTTCCTCACTACAACAAACTATATTTCTTTATCCTTCTTGACTTCATTCAAGAGTTCATTCCCACTCATGAGAAGTATATTTGAAACAACTTCCCTCTTTTTCTCTTCATCTTCTATTGGTAATAACATATGTGTTACACCATTATTTTCTAGGGTATAAATATTATTTCTTCCATCATGAATAACTTTTCTTTCAAACTGCCACAGTCTCCTCAGCAAAATAAGACAAACCTCGATAGGAATTACATCGCATAATATTTCATCCCTATAACCTCCTATTTTAAATTTAACTTGGCATTGTTGACTTACCATTACTTGATGTCCTTTCTGCATGATACCTTGTATGGGTTTGGATGTGCAGTTGTCTTCAACTCCATCTTCTCCACCATCTTTGTGGATACTAGATTGTCAATGCTCCCACTGTCTATGATCACCTTACAAACTCTGTCTTTCGTCTTGCAAGCAGTCCTGAACAGACTTGTTCATTGAACTGGTTCTTCTACCTCCTTCTCTAGTTTAAGAAGGATTTTCTTCATCATGAGGTTCTTTCCTCCTTCTGTTGCTTTTGCTTCCACATGATTTTGTGCTTCAATAATGTGTGATTCACCTCCTCCTTCTTTCTTTCTCTCGGGACAATCCCAAGACTTGTGCCCTCGTTTTCCACAAGCATAACATCTGACTTTGCCTCCTCTGGCTCTTCCTCTTCCTATGGAAAAAGAGATTCTTCCTCCATGGTATCCTTCCTTAGAACTTCCACCTTTATCTGGGTGACTATGTTGTTTCCCAGCTTCATGCTTTTGCTTCTGGAACTTTTCTCTGTTGGTTCCCTTACCTCTGCATGAATTTCCTCCTCTGTTTCATTGGCTTTGTTTCCTGGCCAATTTTCCTTCAGCTTTCAAGGCTGCTTGATAAACATCCTCAACTTTACTAATAGACATCACGATGATCTCCTCTTGTATTTCATATCTCAGTCCATTGATATATCTGCGTGTTTTCTCATATTCATTCTCTTTCTGTCCAACCTTGATGTTCAGTCTGTAAAATTCTCCACTGTACTCCTTCACTGGTAAGATGTTTTGTCTCAAGTTTTACAATCTCCTAAAAATATTGATTTGATAGTCCTTCGGGATAAATTTGGCTTTCATCTTAGCTACCATCCTATCCCAGTTCTTAATTTTCTGCTTACCTTTTCTCCTACGTTCGGCTTGCAGTTCATCCTACCATAGTGTTGCATGACCTTTCAGTCTTGTCACTTCATGCTTCACCATCTTGTCTTCTTTGATATCTTCATAATCAAAGTATTTGTCCATAGCACATACCCAAACTAACAATTCTTCAACTTCCAAATTGCCTTCATACATTGGTACCTCTATTCTTGCTCTGGCTCCTATTCTTGAAACAACTTTCAATAAGCGATCTTGTGCAACATCCTATGCTACATTTTCTTCGACCTCTATCTTTTTGCTCTCAGCTTCACTGATATCTCCAGTGTCTGGTGCTCTCCTCTGTGTTGTTTCAATGGCATCCAGTATCATTAGGAGTCGCTTCATTTCTTCTTCCATTTCTGGATTCACTCTACACCTCCTGGGTGGCATGATTTCACTGCGTCACCTTCTGATACTTACAAACATAAATCATTTTTTCTTGATACCACAAATTATATCAATTTATCTCCTTTCTCCTTTGTCTGTTATCTCCAAACAAATTTAATATCAACTCTGATACCACCTGATGTAGCCCCCCTACTCCCCCGTAGGGATACATGACCTCTTGGTCAAGGATATCCAATTCTTGAGTCAAATGACCCTCTGAAACCTTAGTGGTATCCTTCTATATCTAAACACAGGCCCTTTCAATTCTCTGATGGAGGTCTTATGGTACCCGCAACCTTCCCTCTCGCTCTTCTGTGAAATCTTAGAGTACTAGGCGTTAGCTTCTTTTCAGATAAGTCCCCTTTTGATATGACCTTTAGATTTATGACCTCAAGTGACCACGTGATTGTGGGCATAGTCAAAGGAAGTTTGATATCAAACTACTTTTTGGACCGCAATTCTCCTCGAGCCTCCACGTGTACTATTTCCAAAACCATGGTTTGGATTGCGGCCCGCACTTAATGTTTTAAAGTTCACGCAACTCCTGTCCTTGCAATGCTATGGGACCCTTGATCTCCTGATATTCATGGTACTATCTGAACTGACGGTTCAGATCTGCCCTTTCCAAATCTACGGACCAGATCTTCCCCTCCTAAATCAATAGATGTGATCTCGTTTGTGATTGCGGACTTTGGACTTTTCAAATCTCAAACCCTGCTTTCCTCCATACATCAATCTTTTGGAGTTGAAGATATATAGAAACCTATCCTTGTTAATCAACGAACCTGCCTTTACTTTGGGTGTTTCACCTTTCAACTTAGATCAATGGTCCTATGGCCCTCTTCTCGATCAACGGTCGAGATCTCCTTCGGGTCTCCAGACATTTGATATCTCAAATCTCAAACTTTTCACTTCCCTCGAAGTATGCAGATTTCTGTCGTGTGTCCACTTGATTTGACGATTGAGGATTACTTTGGGTCTTTACACGGAGTCCACAGATTTGTGCCACCTTTCCTTTGGATCTGACAATCGAGGATTTATTCGGGTCTTTACCTGGAGTGCATGGATCTATGCCACGTCTCACTTAGATTTGATGTTTATGAATTACTTCAAGACTTTAATCAGAGTTCACAGATCTACACCACATCTCTTCTGAACTTCGATGGTTCATATTCACTTCGGGTGATCTGACACCTGAGATTTACTTCGGACGATCTGACGATTCAAATTCACTTTCTTTGATCGAACGATTCAGATTTACTTCAGATTTTTGGCTATATGGACTTCAGAAATATCAAGTCTCAAACTTTCCTCCTCCTAAAATCACACTATCTGATAGCTCAGATTCTCTTGGGCGATCTAATGCTTGAGGTTTACTTCGGATGATCTGACAATCCATATCTGCTTCGGATGATCAGACGATTGAGATTTTACTTCATCTCTCTGAACTTCGGAAATCTCAATTATAAAACCTTGGTGAGTTCTCTCTCTTGAGTGTGCAAAGCACTAAGGATAGTGCACCTTACTCTGATCAGATGATTTTTCATCCTTTTCACTGTGATCCAAAGACCACTATCTCTCCTCCTCCCGAGCTTCTGATTTCTCTCGACTTAGAAGATTTATCAGTCTTCAAAGGTCTCTACATTTGCTCCGCCTACGAGTTCGACTCTTGGATCTTGTCAACACTTATGAAAAGTGGTATCCCTTATAAGTTTGATCCTTAAAGGATTTCGATTTCCCACGCACTCCTTGCGTTTAGGTATTTTGATAACTCAGTTCGAAGGATTTCTTGAAAACAAATTTTTCTCACCCTCTTGGTCTTCCTTTGTTTTAGTTCTTCAATGCTTAGTCATTCGTTGACATTGTGCACTCCTTGCACCTGGTATAAGTTTCCTTTGCTCTCTCTCTAATTTATTCTGAGTCAATCTGAGACTCAGTCGACGCACTCCTTGTGTTCAAGATGCACATCTTGCATACAAGTTTCAGAAGAGAAGCAATTGAAACTTATCTAGTTTCGTCACAAATTCATACGATCAACTTCTCGAACAATCATACATGAACAAAATGAAATGAACGACATACATAGAATGAAACATTCATTCTATTAGACAATAAAATGAACATAGTCCAAGATTTGGGACAATTCTATTTGTTCTATTCATTCATAAAACAAATTACATACATTGCAATTCTTCCTTGCATCTTTCTTCCACTATATTCTGCTCTACTCTCTATCTTATTATCTCATAATAATTTTATAATGTAACAACAAACTATCTAAGGACTGTCTCTACAAGCTCTCTCGTCCTGTCTACAAAATATCCTATCAAGTCATAGAGGTTACCTACTTTGTCCTATTTCAATAACTAACAATTATTCCCAGATAAGAGTCAACACTCTATATCTGCAACTCTTTACAGTCGTATACGACTTTAAAAACACAACATATTTAAAAATGTTGTTTCCAAAATATCTCAACAAATTGATTTACTTATGAATTAAATGCTAATATATCACGTCCCTGCCTCCACGCTCATGTCTTTGACTTTGAAGGCTATGCTCCTGCATCAAAATTGAGTTATGTGTCCACAATTACAGATCAAAATTTGAAGGACGAATTCTTCAAGACACATTGTATAGTGAATGACTTGCAGGATCATTACAAAATTGTTTCCTCAGGAGTCAGAGTTGGAGGTTTGTACAAACTTGATGTCACCAAAAATAATCATTAAGGATTGACTTCTGCAACTCTTCCTACAAAAACTCTTTGGCACGAAAGGTATGGTCACATTAATTATCATGATTTGTTATTATTAAAAAAACAAAGTATGGTTGAAGGACTCCCTATGTTGAAGAATGAGTATGCTTCTTGTGAAGGTTGTTCATTAGGAAAGATGCACATAGATGAATTCCCCTCTAATACTGATAGGAGAAAAATAGATCTATTAAAACTTGTGCACACTGATGTTTCTGGACCAATGCAAACAGGCTCGCTATGAGGTTCTTATTATGTTTTGTTATTTATTGATGACTACACAAGATACACATGGGTTTATTTCCTTAGGAAAAAGAGTGATGTTTTTGAATAATTCAAGGAATTTAAAAACATGGTGGAGAAGCAAACAGGAAAACCCATCAAAATCGTCTGGTCAGATCAAGGGGGAGAGTATATATTGGGGAACTTCCTCAAGTATTGCAAAGATCATGGAATATTACAACAATTTATAGTACCCCACACTCCACGACAGAATAGAGTTGCAGAAAGGAAAAAAATAACTCTGGTGGAGTGTGCACGAAGTATCATGAAAGGTAAGAATCTATCAAATGTTTTTTGGGCTGAGGCCATTAGCACTGTTTATTTAAAGAATAGAATTCCAACAAGGTGTCTTGATCATAAAACTCCTTTCCAAGCCTTGTATGATTCTAAACCAGAAGTTAATAATTTGAGGATATTTGGGTGTAAGTATTTTTCACATATTCCAAAGGATAACATGAAGAATCTTGATGCTAAATCTATGCAATGTATTTTTATAGGGTATTGTTCAGAATTTAAAGAATATAAACTATTTGATCAATATACTCACAAAGTGTTTGCAAGTAGAGATGTAATTTTCCATGAACAGGACGAAGGAAACAATGAACACGACAATAATGAAGGATGGAATGTACTTCTTGAAGATGAGGAGGTCAAAGAAGAGAAGAAACAACAGGAAAAGGCAACCAATGACATGGATACATACAACAGTGAAGAAGAATCTTCACAAAATGGAAAAGAAGTCACCAACCAATTGAGAAGATCTTCACAACAGGTTCGTCCACCTGAAAAGTATGAAGATTATGCCTTGATGAGTAATATTTAAAATTTCATAGAACCCATGATTTTTAATGAAGCTAATGAACATGAAGAGTGGAGAAAATAAATGGAGGAAGAATATGACTCTATAATGAAAAAAAAAACTTGGGAATTGAAATTTCCTAAAAATAAAAATCCCATAGGATGTAAATGGATATACAAACCTAAATTCAAAGAAAATGGTAGTATAGATAAATATAAAGCTAGATTTTTGGAAAAAGGGTATTCAAAGAAAGAGGGCATTGATTATGAAGAAACATTTGCACCAATAGCTAAATTAAACACTATAAGAATGTTAATTGCACTAGCTACAAAATACCATTGGAAGCTTCACCAATTAGATGTAAAGTCTTATTTTCTGAATGGTGAGTTAAAGGAAAAGGTTTACCTTACTCAACCAGAGGGGTTTGTGAAAAGTGGTCAGGAACATTTAGTGTGTAAATTAAAGAAAGCGTTGTATGGACTGAAACAAGCACCTAGGTCATGGTATGCGAAGATAGATTCCTTATTTCTTCAACAGGGTTTTATGAGGAGAAAAAGTGATCCAAATCTGCATACCAAGTTTGATGAAAAGGGTTGTATTGATTTCCTTATATGTTGATGATTTAATTATTACATGAAATTCATAAAAATTGATTAGTGGAATTAAGAAGCAGATGTCACATGTATTTGAAATGAAATATCTTGCTGAATTAAATTATTGCGTCGGTCTTGAATTTTGGAGAAATGATGGTCAAAGATTTTTGTCTCAAGCTAAATATGTCATAGAAGTACTTAAGAAGTTTAAAATGGATCAGTGTAAAGTTTCTTATGTTCCAATGCAGCATAACACAAAACTTTACTGTATGATGGTTCGAAGGAGGTAAATGATACAATCTATAAACAAATGGTGGGAATCGTGAACTATCTCACTATAACCACACCTGCCATAGCATACTATATTAGTGTGTTAACTTAGTTATGTATAAACATCTAGAAAGACATTGGAATGCAGTGAAAGGGGTAATCATGTATCTCAAAGGTGCAATTGATTATGGTATTAAATATACTAATTCATTCGATGTTGAGCTGACAAGTTACTAAGATTCAGACTTGGATGGTAATCCAGATGATCATAGATCTAGTACAGGTTATGCCTTTAGCATTGGATCTAGGATTGTTTCATGGAGCAGTAAGAAGCAACCTATTGTATCTTTGTCATCCATTGAGGAAGAATATAAAGCATTGTGTGCAACAACTTGTGAAGTTGTTTAGTTGAGAAGACTACTTCAAGATGTTTGAGAAGAACAAAGGAAAGCTACGATAATCAAATGTGATAAACAGAGCTCAATCAAGTTAGAAAATGCTTCATTTTATCATTGAAGTACGAATCATATTGATACTCAGTTTCATTTTGTTCGAGAAAAGATGTAGTGTAATGACATTGCTTTAATGTATTGTAATACTAGTGAAAATATTGTTGATATTTTCACTAAGCCTCTTGGGAAGATAAAATTTGAACTATTTAGAGAGATTTTAAGTGTGGATGTCAATCCTTTCTCCATTAAAGGGGAGACTTAGAAATAATGGAGATTAGTTGCGGTGATTAGTTGAGGTTGGCTCCAACCATTTAAAACCGTTTCAAACCATATGTCAGCATATATATATATATATTGTAATTCTCATTGATTAATTGAATGAAGCTTGGATTTGCTTCCCTAGCCTCCAGTGTTGTCTTGCCTGAGGAGTCAGTTTTGTTTCTCAATTATTAAGTACAATCCATTTGTTGAGATAATATATTAACCACACACATAAATAAGATCTAGATCTAACAAACTCCTAACCAAACATCTCCAATAGATATTACAATAACTACTACAATCTATGACGAGGAATATCAAATATTACATACAAGACAAGTAGGATTTAATATCTGCAACAATTCAAGTTCCATGCTCAACATAGATTTGACACATAACAATTAAAATAATATCAATAACAAAAAAAATATTGCAAGTCTATTAAAATTATAGATTAACTATTATTGTAAAATATGTATTAATGTATCTATCTTCTTAACAATGTTCAACTCAATGTCCCCGTGGTGTAGAGGAGTCTGGTTCGAAACCTCTAGGGACACCTCAAATCCAACCAGGCTGATGCAGTTGAAACCGGGTGGGATTGGTGATTTTGATGGCAGTCGCTTGCAAGTCAGGGATATTTAGATAACTAAAAAAAACTATGTTCAACTCAATAAATTTATTCAATATAAATATATAATACATTTTTAAAATATTGTATATTTATTTAAAAGACTAAAAAAAAAATAATATCAACATCATTTTGAATATTTATCTAATAATAATTTTGTAGGAAACATACCATTCTATTATATTGATACTTTAAAAGAGAATTCATGACCTATTTTGAATATTTATCTAATAATAATTTTGTAGGAAAAATACTGTTATATTATATATTATATTGATAATTTAAAAGAGAATTCACTACCTATTTTGAATATTTATCTAATAATAATTT
Organism: Picea mariana; assembly: GCA_032191745.1. Classification (NCBI taxonomy): domain Eukaryota; kingdom Viridiplantae; phylum Streptophyta; class Pinopsida; order Pinales; family Pinaceae; genus Picea; species Picea mariana. The sequence goes on along the minus strand of JASDQU010817277.1, from coordinate 39,946 downwards.
TGTAGGAAGAATACCATTCTATTACATTGATACTTTAAAAGATAATTCAAGACCTTAATTCAAACTAATTCAAACTATTACAACGTACACTCTAAAATTAAATATTGTACATGTTAGAACACACATAATTTTGAACTTTGATCTTTATATATTTACCTCTTAAAAATAAATTTTACCCAAAAGAGAAAAAAACTTAGAAAACAACCTTTTAAAATTAAAATAAATTCATGGGTTGTTATTTATCAATAAGGCACTTACAACATCTATTGTCAATGAGTTACTCTAATTTGATCGAATGGTCTTAATAACCTCCAAAGTTTTGGAGTTGCTTGAGTTTTAAAAGAAATCCTTTAATGGTTGCTTCACAGCTTCGCCCTTTGGGTGTTCCAACAAACCTAAACAACAAAAACCCAGAAACTATGAAGTCTCAAAGCTAACCACTCGTGACTTTTCCTAAAGGACTTATGGACACAAGTCATAGGACACGTGAAGTTTAAAAAATATTTTCTTTGTTTGACACGTCACACTTACTTTTGACATTTACGTCATATGATTCACACATTTTTAAGTGGCATGTCGCACCTCTATTTCCTTGACAGGTCATCGAAATGACATCATCTCTTCCACGTCACTCTGAGAGATTTCTCTTCGAGAGTTTTTTTATTTCACAATCCCCGGAGTATAAAAGTGTCGAAGTAAAGTAATTACAAAAGAAAAAAAGAGTTTCGAAGAGTTAATAAAGCAGTTAACGACTTTAATTAGTGATGATTAAGTGTTAATTAATCACTTCACAGTTTCGGACTTAAAATTTTTTCCCTTGCGCTATATTCAAAACTTCTGAATTCCCAACTTCCAAAATATTTGTAAGTTAATACAACATTTTAAACATGATTAATTAAAACATAAAAGTGATTACTTAGAGATTAACTCCTCCATGAATTCATACTTCGAGAGATTTCCAACCTATCACATCGAAAACTTTTGAATGCAAACCGTCGGGATATTAATGACATTTATGATTGATTAAGGTCAATTATTTCAAATAAATATTGTGAATCACTAGGTAATTAATTCCATTAATTTTAATAAATTCTTTGTCAGTAGAACTATACAAAGATCGATAAACTTTTTGAATAAAACACTTTGAATTTCAAAATCATTTTTACCATTTGCAATTAACAGTTTTCTATTTAGTGTAGAGCTTACAAAATTCTCTTGTCACAGGTAGGCTAATTCTATTTCCTTGAGGATTATGGCGCCAAAAAAAGCTGCAAAGAAGATTGACACATCGGGTGATGATTCAAATCCAAATGCAGATGTTCTATCAAACATGACTTCACAAGTTGCGGATGCCATTAAAACTTGGAAGTAAGTTTTTGATGTCTTAGAGCATGAGATCATTAATTGTCCAGACGACTCTGTCGAAGAAGACGATGAATCCTTTACAACAAATCTTATACTTGTAGCATAGTTAGAACTTCATAAGATTGTTGCATGACCAAGAATCGTACTCTTCAATGATATGATAAATTGGGCTTTGGAACATGTTGACATCCAAAATAGGAGTGTCATCAACCACCAATAGGTCGTCGTTGGCTCTTTCCGACCAGAGCACCTACAAGTAATGTACAATTTTTCCCCTACCCCTGAATACACTTACAATGCCGCATTTATTCTAGAGTTTGAGAGAAATGAATGCACCCAATAAGATAGAAATGATCATGATATAGTCAAGACCTGGTGGGGACATCCAGAAAAATTCAGATACGATGCTCATGGTATGTATGCCATGACATATTTAGACACTGATATGTTGTATATAGCCATGATGCTTTGTCTCCTATTTGAGAAGAATAACCCTACACATTTCTTAGTTGAGTGGGTAGCCATCATGAATGAGGTAGACAAGGGTTATAGCTTCAATTGGACCAAAATGCTATCTGATAATTTGGCCAAGGAATTGGCTGAGTATAAATTATCAAAATCAAAAGGGAAGCCTGCCCCTTTTTACATGTTAGCATATGTTATGGATGTCATTTGTTTCATGACCACTTTTATTTTGTTGAACTGGAGTTGGACCCCGACGATTTCTGAGCCAATTCATTTCTACCACTCCAAATTATGGGAGAACGAAAAATATTTCTTTTACCAAATTTTTCACAATGTTGTAGTGCCTCTTCATATAGGTATTTATGGTCACTTGGCTCCCCATATTTTAGAAATGATTATGGGGAACTTAGGAAAACTTGCAGAATGGTTAATTGAGGATATTTTCTCCTATATCAGAGTATTTGGTTGTTTTGTTCCTCCTGATGCCCTCCCATAGTTTTTACTTGACAGGATGGTGTGCAGAGAACTGGCATACCAGACAGTAGCATGAGGTATCACCAAGGAGTTGAAAGCAACTCAGAAAAAGGTTTTTCCAACTTTCCCCATTCAAGTTGGCATGTTGACACTATTGGATTTCGGTCATTCTAAAGTCGAGGCCACAACTTATCCAGATTCTTTTCGGCACGAAATGAGATCGGAGATATAATAAAGAAATGCACAGAGATATCACAGATATTCAATAAGATAACATAAATGTATCAGATATGCAACCATAAACACATATATATAGTAATACACGATTTCTATTAATGAAAGAAATGTACATAGATTGTAAAAATATAGAGTGAAAGACTCGCTAGAATGGTGGCAGCTTATCTATGAGAAGAGATGTGACAGCTACTCGCATTCACAAGAAGATGATTACAATGAGGCTCTGAAGGCCTTTTTACAATATGAAGGAATGCCAAAAACCATAGACATCCAAAAACCTAACCCTAGGAGATGAAGCACCAAAAGTCATGTGGGCCCCGTTTGGGTAAGTGAGTACATCAACTTCATGGGGTCGTAACTTTTGTATACGATCTTTGTTTTAGGCATGTGATAGCTTGTTGGAAAGGTATCATCGAGGAGATTCATTTTGGGTTCTCAATCATTTCTTTGATTATAATTGAGAACCTATATCTCAAAAAACCTTCATTTGGGCCCTCACAATGGCGCCGGAAGTTAAAACCTGCTAAAAATAGTAAATTGCCAAAATTGCCAGAAAACCATTTTGAGCCAGTTAGAAAAGGTGGGTGGCCACTGATATCCACTTGGATCAATACTCCCTCCTTAGTAAGCAATGGCCTCCATTGCATTGAGTTCCCGGGGTAGAGGGAAGAGCATTTGTTGGAT
>JASDQU010817277.1:16624-30717 GCA_032191745.1 Picea mariana | reverse complement strand
AAGTGCATACAAAGACTATAAGTTTCATTCAATTTGAGTTATGTGTTCCCTTTATGTTTCTATTTCTTTGAATTTCTTTCTGTGATTCTTGAAGAGTGATTGATTTCAATTTAGTAGTACATCTACTGTGATCATAATATATCAGTGGTTCATTTAGTAACATTTTTTCCTCTGTTATTACTGCAAGTAAAATAAGACCTGCGATTTGTGTCAATTACTTCATTTTTATCTCATGTTCAAGGGTGCATCTTCTACTATTCTTCTACTATAAACAAGGTGATAATTATTTGTAATCGATACCTGACTTTTTTTAACATTTTTGTGAATCTTTCTACATCATTTGACATTATAATTGTGACTCACATAACGATATACAACCTATGTACTAAATTATAATTAATTTCACGTCAAGATTATTTCTCAGAACACTGAAGGTAGAAAAAAACACTCACAAAACAATTTATTTAAAACCTTTGATGCCTGACATTATTCTTTGAGCCTTAGAATCAATCTCAGGAACAACAGATTTTTGGCGCAACGACAAAGGTAAATTTTGGTCTTTGATGGTGAACAAAGATTAAATACGTGGATAATGATTACTTTATCTTTCACCTGGCGATTCCACCATAGAAAAAAATAGCATTCGGTCAAAAGAATACCAGGAAAAACCCAAACGAAAAGCAGACTATGCTAGTTTCAGATCCTGAAAAATTGTTGAAACCAAAGGGATATCTCAGAAAAACTTCTGCATCGGCAGGTAAGATCCATCGACCTAGAATTATGCCATTTAATGTTAAGATTCTCGCTGAAGAACTAATTCTTAAAGAAATTTTTAAACAAGTTCATCATGTAGAAGCATCAACAAGTAAACCTGAAATTAAGCTTGAAACTCCAGAGGTAATTATTCTTGAAATAAAATTTGAGGTTGACTAGAACATCCTTGTTTCATTGATAGATACTTTTACCATTGAGAACAAATGATCCATTTCAATCCCCATTATCATTAATACTCAGCCGATTCTTTCTCTTCAAGTAAAAGTTTATGTTTTTAAAAATCCTAAAGATTACCTTCCTTACTCAGATTCATCCACCATTACTTCTCCTATCTATACATCAGGTAAACCTGAGGAGCCGAGCTCAAGTTTTCCTTTTCCCTTTCATCTATATATTTCATCTTCTCACGATCATTTTTTCGAACTTCATTCACAAAATCCCAAAGTAGTCGAAAGATCAGTAGATCAATCTTTTGAAGTTTTTGAAAATCTCCTATTTAGCTCTCGAATTGTATCTCCTAGACTTTCAATGGTCGATGTTGGAGGTGTTGGTTATGGTGCTAGAGGTGTCGGAGGTGCAGGGGCTCGTGGACAAGCTCAACCCCTTAGTATATTTTCCAAGGTTGCCGCCAGGTATGCTCCCTTAGTTCTTTCTGTTGTCTTGCATGATTTACCCGAAAATTACATGAAGAGCCTCCCTAAATTCATAGGAGAAGGGAATCTAAGAACAACAAAACATATAGCCTTTTTCAATCAATTTGCTGATATTCTTGGCATTGATCACAGAGAGTTTACACGAGACTATTAGTACATACTTTTGAAGGACAGGTAATAACTTGGTTCAGAGGACTTCCAGTAGGTTCTATACGATCGTATAATGATATGGAAACTTCCTTCCTAAGGCAATGGGGTGAGAAAAAAGATCATATTTATTACTTAACCGAATTTGGAGCCTTGAGAAGGAAGACTTTTGAATCAGTCCTAGATTTTATCCAAATATTTAATAAGCTTTATCACAAAATCCCAGCCGAAGTTAAACCTTCTCAACCAGCTGCAAAAGTCACTTTTGTAGGGGCTTTTGATTCTGATTTCGCTCTACTTTTGAAAGAAAAATGATCCACTACTTTAGCGGGGATGCAAGATGATGCTATAGAGATTGAATCCAATACGATGGTGTCCGAGAAGTTGAAAACTAAAGTTGAGATGGGAACAAGAGAATCGAAACGTTTTAAAGAAGATAGAGGGCCCTTGGATGCAAAGGAAAAAATGGATGAGATGGCCAAAATTATTAAAGATTTATCGAAAAGCATTTCTAGGATGGAAATAGAGTAAGCCAAACTTGATCCATATCTAATCCTCAGATTCAACAAAGGAAAATAAAAAATGAGAATCACAAGATTCAAGGTCCGTTTAAAACTAAGAATTTCAAACAGAGAGATGAGTTCCAAGATTATGAGGAATTAGAGGAAGATCTAAACAACCTCAACAATGATGATCTTGAGCCTCACCTAACTAAGAAGGATTATGAGAAATCATTAGATCTGGAATCTTTGTTTAACAATGATGAAAACATTAACAATCAGGGGGAATATACATACAAAGGTCTCGCTGAGTCAATAATGGTTGAGTTTCAACATAAATATGATTTGAGGCCAAGAGAAAAAGGTTCTTCAAATATATCACCGAAAAATATTTTATCACAAAACAAAGCAAATGAGGCAACAGTTACAAAACCATCAACTGAGATGCAAGCTTTCCAAACAAAGAAAGTTAAAACGAAAGCGGCACAAACTAAGAAGCCAAAAAATACAGAGGTTGTACTTCAGACCAGGAAATTGAAAAACAAATTAGGACTTTTAATTTAGAGAATGAACTTAATAAAATTAATATTCCAATGCCTCTAGTTGAACTTGCTAGGAACCAGTTCTATAAAAGACAAATGGCTAAAGCAATAAGTTTTTCTGATGCTGAATGTTAAGCTTTTCTGATGCTGAATGTTAAGCTGATGTTATCAATTTGCAAGATGAAAAACCTACAATCATATTCGGACCACACATTGAAAGAAGTAAGGATTATGTTGCTCCTTTCTATATTACTGTGACTATCGGCGATCATTTACTTCACAATTTCACGTTAGACTCAGGAACCTCGCATAATTTAATGCCTAAGATTATCATGGAAAAATTAGGCCTTGAAATTACCAGACCTTATAAATATTTGTACTCGTTTGATTCTATAAAGGTTAAGTGTCTAACATGGTATAACCGCTATTAAATTTGAAATAATACAAAAGAAGCATATAACAGGTATTAATTGCAAAACCATACAGACTGGTGGAATTTCGAAGTCTTCGGTTCTACGCTGTAACGGTAAGATTAATCTTCTAATCAAGAGATTTTATTTCGAGTAAAAAACATGAAGTTGAATCTAACTATTTTAGCGGTAATTTGAATTTTTTATGATCCAAGTTTCATGCTAACTCATCCAAATACAAAAGTTTGAGACCTAACTCATCCAAATATAAAAGTTTGAGATTGTTTTATTAAAATTTGAGATTGATTGGAAATTTAACGCGTTAAATCTCCCGAATTCCAAAAAATATTCGTCCCAAAGCCTAAAGACAAAATCATTCAAAAGTCGCTTCACGGAGGGAAGCTCTACAAAGATAGCACGTTAAAGCAGAATCATGTGAATCCGACAGAATTATTTGAAAACGTAAACACAAAATGAGGTGATTCGGACAGAATTCATTAAAAGAAAATCTACGTGCAATCAGATCCCGTGATTCCGAAACAGGCGACAAGCCGCCTTCAAGCAAACCCCAACTTTAATTTTCGTCAAAGGTGCCTTCTAATTTCAGCCTTATATTCTGTTTATGTCTACTCAGTAAGGCCTGCAGATTCCCAAACAAAGGAAAAAGAAATAAATGGACGTTGAAGTCGTATGATACAATGCTCAAAGAGCGTTTTCAATCGATCTTAATTTTACAAATCACAGAAAGTTGGAAGACTTCCTCACAAAGAAGGCCTAATATCTAATAAAATCGAATCTCAACAGAAAGTTCAGTACAAGTTCGAGAGGCGGAAAGCCTATAGAATCAATACTACGCTCAATCAGACTGGAAAACTTTCGTGGTGGTTACCAATATTATTCCATTGGTATTTAAATCAGTACTAAAAACGAGTACGATACAAAGTCGATTAGCGTTATGCCAAGTATAAGAATTTGAAAATTTAGGGTTTCTTAACGGATGCAACCAAGTGAAGGAAAGCTTTAAGGTATGGAACAGTCTTACGACTACACGATATTTTTATTAAATTATTTTGGATAACCCGTCATGTAGAGAACCATACAAATAAAAAATAAGGATTTAAAAAGTGAAAAATATATATTTTTTGTATGAGAGGTCATTCTACTTCTAAGTATCGACGAGATTGTATGGTTTGAGTCTAAAATCGTTAACAATTAAAATATTTTTTTTTAATAAAAAATAAAGATATAATGGCAATACAAATTTATTTTAACTCTTGATATATCAAATATTTATTAATCTCAAATTATCATATATGAAATTGGATGTATTAATTTCGAATTATCAAAGGAGGCCATCAAAAATCTTAAATTGTATCTTAACTTTTTATATTCACTAAAGAATTGAACTCCAAAGTATTTGATGGCTCTCTACGATTGATAAATCCCTCTCACCACACATGTCTTCTCTGTGCACCATCTTAGAACATGAACCTCAGAAATAAGATGGTTCAGCTTGTTCATCTTCTAATATGAGAACACTTCGTAAAAGCATTCATGTGAAGAGCGTTGGCATGTTTACAGGAAGAGTGTGCTTGTCATCGATGGCAAGAACAGAAGGCAGAGGAGAAGGCGAGAAATCTCAGGAGGAAGAGCTACAATGGTCGTTGGATCACCGATCCAAAGGACCTTTAACCGAATAACCCAACAATCGTTGCATCATTTTAAGTGGAAGGATAGGATAAGCTACAAGAGCAGCACCGAAGACAGATCGAGCCATCGATCTAAGAACATGAACGAAGAACAACATTTGGTTCACATCAAAAGTTGCGATGCGAGGAGGTTACTGTTCGGGGAATCTCACTTCAGGAGAATTGGTAGCTTGAATGTCGAATTAACCAAAGCCCGAAATCCAAAATGAATAAGGACCATCAGATCTGGAGAAAATGCGATGACCGTTATATCAGGGAGAACCACGTTAGTAGACCACGTCTACAAGGACATGTGGCAGACCAAGTCAGCAAGGACACATGGAACAATCATACAATGACAAGTGTCAAGTTGAATCGACATTTCAGGTACATGCAAATCACGAATCTAAGTGACACGTGGAAGTTACTCAGCTCGTGACACATCGTCATGTGACGTAAGTAAGTTACGTCCCTCTGGGAGTTTTACCACCAGCACTTGCCCAAAGTCCCAAAGTCCTGAATGTCGAAGTCCCGAAGTGGACACGAAACATCCAATCTGAAGATCACTTCAGGAGCATTCTCAACCACCGATCTATTACAGTGGAAGGATAGTGTAAGTGGAAGTATTAACTCACAACAAGCGATCTCCACCACTTATGACTTACTCAACAGGTGATCACTCTGGAGGAAAATGGAGCAGCAATTAGCCTAAAGTCTCGAAGACCCGAATGCTGAAGACCCAAGGGTYGAAGAAGATCCAGGCCGTCGATTGCCAGAGGACGCATGGAAGAAATCTGTGCAGTTCGAGGAAAAGCACTCCAGGATATAGTGAAGGAAGAGAAGTTGAGATTTGAAATCCCTGAATCCCAAAGAGCTGAAGGAGTTGACGACYGTCGATCTGTAGGAGGACACAAGTCAACAGATCATGAAATTCGGGTATGAAATACTCCAGAGGAAAGCAGAGAGTGAAAGCCTCGAAGCCCCGAAGTGAATCTCGATCATTGATCGAGAAGGGTGCCAAGGTCGTTGATCTGGTCTTGGTAGAAAGTGTTGAAGTCCCGAAGTAGACTAGAGCCGTTGATTTGAGGAGAACACGTGGCAGGAATCTGTGGACTCCGGATAAAAGTGTTCTCGGAGAGCGTGAAGGTTGAGAATTGAAATCACCGAAGTTCGGAGTAGCGAAGGATATCTCGACCATTGATCGAGAAAAGGGGCACATGTCAATGGATTGTCAACTCCGAAAGATTGACATACGAAGGAAAGTAGGGTTTGAGAGTTTAAACTCACGAAATAAGTCGTAGCCATTGATTTGGAAGGGAGCTATGTGTCAACAGATCATGGAGATCTGGGATCGCGCATGGAAGGAGGAAAGGAGGATAATAAGAGTCCTTGATCGAGAGGCATCTCCAAGGGATTGGAGATCAACGGTCGTGCTCAATTGCAGGGTCAGAACATGCTCGTGTCTTAATTTTTCTTGAGCGAGACGCAATCAAAACCACGGTATTGCCAAAGGCATACGTAGAGATCTGTAGCGAAAAGAGGGTTTCCCTCAAACCGTCTTTCGTCATGCCTGCAATCGTGTGGTCACATGATAACATCGTCCAAGGTCACATAAATGAAAGATAAAGGAAGGATCTAGCGTTGCTAGGCTCCACATAGGAGGTTACGCATTGAAAAGTAAAAAAGGCCTCTGCATGTATAATACAACTGCATTGATCAAATAGAATCTAATCAAAGGGTTGTTGTTTCACTTCGTGGTTTCTTGATCATTGAAGCATTGTTCCTGAGCATTGGAATCATGATTCCTGAGCATATTTTAGATTCCTGACTTGAGTGTTGGAGATGCAGAGTGTAACAGATGATGAGAGAAGAAATAAAAGTAAAATTTCGTGACAAAGAGAGGTTGTTGTTTCTTTGTAAAGCAAGTCGTATAGTTATTCACGCAAGTACAAGGCAGCCTAGGGTATCTGCGAAAGTGCAGAGGGGAGGCATAGCGCATAGAACATACATGGCACATAGAGCATAAAACAAAAAAGAACAGAAAGCGTAAGAAGACACGAGTAGGAAGACACTAATGCAGGCATAGCATAGCAGTGTAGCAGAACAGTGATGAGACTGGTAATCCATTGATAAATATTGTATCACTGTAATAAATTTAAGCAAGGAAATATTTATATCTCAAGGTGGTAGGGTGGTTCTAGGGAGGACTGTTGTCCTCAGAGTTTCAAGTGGGTGCTTGAACATAGGGAGTTGTACCTTCCATCTAGTTGTAGCCAGAAAAACCAGGGTGGTGCAAGGGAGAACCATTGTTCTCTATTATACACGTTGGTGCCTATGTGTCTGGAAGTTGGTGCTTCCATCAAGTTGGCGTTGGAACACTCAGGGAGTTGGTGCTTCCTTCTAGTGGGTGCTAGAGAAATAAGGAAGTTGGTGCTCCCAACAAGTTGCATCTTGTAAAGCAGAGGTGGTAGCCTCACAAAGAGTTGGTTCTCATAAGAATGGGAATGTATAGAAAATAAAGACTATTTATCATATTAAAAAGAAGAGGTTTTCTCCCTTTATGGGTTTCCTTGGGAATATCTGTCTCTGTATACTTCATGTGTGTGATTGATGTTGAATACTCTATTGCTTACTTCCTTGAATTATTGTGATCATCATTGAGTGTTCTGTAATGAGTTTAAAATTGGTATAATTTTTTTAGCACAGTAACAACTAATTCACCCCACCACTCTCAGTTGTCTAACAATTGGTATCAGAGATGGTTCCTTTTACATAAGGGTAGATCCTAGAGCTTAAACATGATTAGCCATGAATGAACTTCAACCAATAAGACCCCCTTGTTCAATGGAACAAACTTTTCCTTCTGGAAAGTTAGTATGAGAACCTACATAGTGGCTTTAGGTGCAGATGTCTCGAATGTGGTAGAGACTGGTTATGTAAAGCTAGTTGTACTAGCTTCTAAGTATGACAAGTTAGAATTCAGATTCAACACTAAGGCTATGAATGTTATTCTGAGTGGGCTTGTAGAAGAAGAATTTGTAAAATTTATGCACTTTGAATCTGCCAAAGAAATGTGGGACAAACTCATTAGCAGTGATGAAGGTAACGAGTAGGTAAAGGATGTGAAGCTTCAAAACTATAGATTATAGTTTGAATAGCCAAAGATGAAAGAGGATGAAATTGTTGGGAAGTACTTTTTGAGAGTTGAAGAACTAGTAAATGCAATGAAAGGACTTGGTGAAAAAAATGAGGAAGCCTCTTTAGTTCAAAAGATTTTAAGATCTCTCCTTGATAGATTTAATCCAAAAGTTTTTTCAATAGAAGAACTGAATGATCTTAAAATTATGCCTATTGACCAACTCATAGGAACTCTGACTGCTTATGAAATGAGGATAGGTAAATATAAACCCACCTCTAGAAAAGCATCATTTAAAGTAGATAAGAATGAGGATTTTGAGCCTGATGAAATGGAAGCAAAATTCGTGAGAAGACTAAAGAAAGGATCAGGCAAGTTGTCCTTCAAATTTTTTAACTGTGGAAAGATAGGCCACTTTGCATGTAAGTGTCCACACAAGAAGAAGGACCAGAACTCTGAAGGTGAAGAGAAGTACAAATCCAAGAGATTTGGTAAAAATAAAAGTTTATGTGTAAACAAAGATGACTCTTCAGGAGACACAAATAGTGATTCTTCTTTTGAAGATAAGGTTAATGACTTTATGCTTATGGCCAAAGAGGATTATGATTATAAAATCACAAGAATTGATGTTAATGATGAAGAAGTTGTGGCTAACTTGGAAGGATAACTGATGAGTTCCCTAGAAGAAATTGCTAGACTCATATTTAAGAAGAAAAAGAAAAAACAATTGTTGATACAGTTCGAGAAATATAGTAAAAGACTCGATGAAGACATTTTCCTGCTAAAAGTGGAATTAGGAGAGGCAAAGAAAATAGAGGACATTCTGAAACAACCGTTATCATAGAAGAAGGAAAGATGTGAAGCCTTGGAAGAAGAGTTAGTAAAAACTAGAAAAGAGATGGAGAATTTTAAAGCATTGTATCTCCAAAATCTTCCAAGCATTAAAGCCTCAACAGAACTAAATAAAATTTTGAGGAAACAAAGATCTCCTTTGTTGAAGACTGGTTTAGGCTATGTAAGTGGTTCAAGTAACAAACAACTAGAAAGAAAAGAGCTAGTAAAGATGATCAAGTTTCAAGTTAGTAGACAATGAGACCATGTGAGTACTCTGGCACCAAAAGCTAATAAAGACAAGATGTTCCAACAAAGCTAATAAAAACAAAGATATCAGAATATGGAGCAACAAATTCCAAGAAGAAGGCCATCCTTCAGGTACCAAAAATTCTTCCATGGTTACTATTTTTACTGCTTTAATTTTTGTCATAAGATTGAAAATCGTCAAATTAATTTTAGAGACATGCAACTGACGAAATCAATAAATAAACAATCTTTKCAACATAGAATTAAACAACCAATGAGTAGACAAATTTTCACCAATCAMTTTGACCTATTGAACAATGATCTCGAATTTCATAACTATCATAACTTCAGCCACAAAGATGCAAACTGCCATCTGAATAATTTCAAAGAAGATCCAAGGATAAAATCATTAGCTATAAATKCCAACACATGGAAAAAGAAAGATAGTGAAAAATGTGGCCTAGTATTTTCAGCTCAAAAACAAAAAGACCCCTGGTATATAGAAAGTGGATGTTCCAAGCACATGACTGGAGAGAAGGATAAGTTTTTATTTATAAGTAWAAGAAAAATAGGAAATGTGACCTTTGGAAATGATGAACCAGGTAAATTCAAGGGTAAAGGGATGGTGAGTTTGAGTAATGGCAAAGGAAAAGCCCAGGATGTTCTGCTTGTAGATGGGCTGAAACATAATTTGCTCAGTGTAAGTCAAATGTGTGATAGAGGATGTGAAGTGGTGTTCACTTCCAAATATTGTAAGATAAAGTCTATAAACTCAGGGCAAGTGGTGGCTAAAGGCATAAGGACATATAATAATGTATATGTGCTAAAATAAGATAGATAAGAGTGTCATCTAAGAAAACATGATGAAATCTAGTTATGGGATATGAGACTTGGACATCTAAACTTTGACCACTTAATCAAGCTCAAAAATATTGAGACAGTAAAAGATCTTCCAAGAATATCAAAGCCACAATATTTTGTGTGTAAACCCTATCAAGTAGGAAAGCTAACCAGGACACAATTTAAATCCAATAGCTCTACTTCAATAGGGAAACCACTCCAGTTAGTTCATATGGATCTATGTGGACCATCAAGACAGGAAGGAATAGGGAAGGAAAACTACTTCATGATGAACATTGATGATTACTCCAGACTCACTTTGGTTTCTTTTCTCAAAGAAAAAGATGAAGCGTTTGAGAAATTTAAAATATTTAAGGCTTTAACTGAGAATCAAACTAGAAACAGGTTAAAGGAAGTAAGATAAGACAGAGGAGGATAATTTATGTCAAGTGATTTCAAGGAATTATGTGATAAACATTGGATCAAGAGAGAATACACAATCCCATAAGCTCCATGTTGGATACACCTACCACACTTATAGGGGGAGGTGAATGAGTGTGGGGTTCTTTTTCCCAAAACTTCCCTCTTTAACAAAACTTCCCTCTTTCACAAAACTCATTAGTTAGCATTCAACATTTACTCATTACTCATTGTTTTCATTTATAGCCATTTAGATGTGAACAAATATCAGCAATATATCATCAATAATTCATCACCATAAGGAACACAAAGAACACAAGATGTATGTACAATTTTCTTTTCATTACGGACTACAATCCTTGGGGTTTTTCAACAACAACTGAATAGAAAAAAACTCTACAAGAGCACCAGCTCTATAATGCAAGACTCAACTTACATCTTCAACACCAACTGAGATGAGGTAACAATCCTCAACAAATATCAATCTGCAACAGTTACATGACCTGTCAGTAGTTCATCCCACGTGTGTATGCCCCATGGATCACTACAGTCCACGTATGTACGCGACCAGGGTATACAACAACATACGTATACCTTCTGAGCTATTAGGGTTTATCCTTCAAGATTAACTCGGATCCTCCGCAACCATTTTATCATTCTCTTCTGTCTCTCATTGTACAAACTGACCACCAACCAGTCACAACACATCCAAGCTCTCCAATAGTTTACTCATCCTCCACAAGCAATCAATATGAATGCTAACTCAATCATGTATAAGAAACTAGTATACCATATAAATCATATCACAACTGAATTACAAGAGTACTTATCACTCCATCAACCAACATAAACCACATCACTTCAGACATACCAAGAATTCCCTAAGCATTCACAACACAACAAGCAATACTATCCATCAAGATAATAATGTAACCATACCATTGTCTTAGTGACAGATCTAAGCCCATAGAATGCATATCTGGGACCTGCTTTAGTCTTCAACAACTTGTCATCAGCTCAACCACAAATCTCCATGATTTTATCCACTGTACACTCCATGTACACAGACAACTTGTGCACCTTGAACACAAAGAGCTCACGTATACACACCCTATACACAGATAACCTGCGTACGCACCAGAAAATAGGGTTTTTCTGTAATTCTGAGAATTTCTTTGTCATGATCTTAGACTTGCGATCTTAAACACATGCTCAAGATATCCACACCATATATTCTCTACAAGAAGCTCTCACAAGAAGCTCTCCATCAATACTCCAAAATATATTCTCACAAGAAGCTCTCTATTGATCCACAAAAAGGATGATCTGCAAGAGACCATTGCTATCTTATTTATACTTTCATCCTTTAGGTCACTTAACCCATTTCTAGGTCACTTAACCTATTTTCCATATTTTAGGGTTAACCACTTTCCATAAATAGAAAGTTCTTCAATACTTTATCATTTAAATATTTCTTCTTGATTTTGTCACCTTACTTTATCATTTAAATAATCTTTCTTGATTTTGTCACTTCTCTTTATTATTTAAATAATCCACCTTGACCTTGTTACTTTACTTTATCATTTAAATAATGATTTCTTCTTTTAAAGAACTTTGACTTCTTTGACCTTGTGGGCTTCAAACCTTCATATGGGGGTCTTTCAATTTCGTAAGGCCATAACTCTCAAACCACGAGGAGTTATGTGACATTCCACATACCACCGGAAATGGCATGACAAGCACTATCCATATAGGATACTTTCACCAATAACTTCATTGATCTTCATCTCATTATTCCATAATCAAACATGGGTCCTCCAACCATTCTTCTAGGATAACTCAATCTGCAAAGCGTCTTCCCGTGAGGGATTTCACCATAAGGGGACCACTTTTGAGTTCATCCATTTGTGCACCTTATCAATCATGATAAGACAACAATGAGTCATCTACACATTTTTCCAACAATGAATCATATACCAATGAAACCACATTGATCCATATTCATCATGTATCAATGATAACTCATGGATCTAGATCCATCTTCATCTATGCATTCTCATCAAGGACAATACATATTACATTACATCAATCAATCCCTTGACATCAATCAATTACTTGACATCAATCAATCAAACCATTTTCATCAATGATAACATGATCCAACAATCTCCCCCTTTCGCATTGATGTTAATACCAACATTGATGTTAACACCAATTACCAATTATTGATGTCAACATGTAGATAAGACATGCTTTACATCAATAGTCAATGTGACTATCTCTCCCAAATTCGACTATCTCTCTCAATCAATAATCATCAATCACATCAATGTGACTATCTATCCCCCTTTGACATCAATGGATAAGGGCCATTCTCCCCTTGGGGTTGCTCCCCCTTCTTGAACTTTCCTTTGGGATACTCCCCCTATCTTAGTGCCTTTGATCTTCCTCTGAATAATCTCTCCTCTTTTGAACAAGGGATATCACTTTGATGTAATGCTTAAGATACATCGAACATACTCCTCTTGTTACCATTGCTCCCCTTGGAATTATTCTTCTGTGATCTTTCTTCAAATATAGGGCTCTTTTCTAGTTATGCATTTGATAAATATCTCCTCCTACTCCCCCTATCAGTATGTATCCCCTATATTCTCTGCAAGATGAACAATGTGCTACCATATAATGATCCTTGGACCTGTCCATGCATCAAACTCATGCCATTCCAAGCATCATGAAGCAAAAAGTATGTCAATAATGAAATAAATAATCATGAGCAAAATATCAACCAAGTACATGTTGTACAAAAATCTGTTCTCATCATGCACAACTCCTATGTACATCAACTATGTACGTCAACATCATGCAATGTGCCAAAGATATCATCCATGGAATGTGTCAATCATATGCCTCTATCAACATGCCAACATGTGTATCTACCAATATGCCAACCATGTGCATCTACCAACATGCCAATCAATGTATCATATCACTCATGATATGTCTCCATCATGAACCAAGTATCATAAACAAATACCAATTGTTGTGCTAATCAAGTAATACCAACGGTGTAGTATCATCAAGCATATGCCATATATGAGTGTACCAAAACATGTACACCACCATGCACCAATACCACAAAATTATGAATCCCATACATGTATGCCAAATCCTCCATGAAACATGTGTCAATCAACCTCCTAGTAGGTGGCTCTACCACTGTACTAGAAACGTACCAATCATGCATCAACTATAGATCATCAATGATGTACAACATGGTCATCTCATAAATTCACGAACAACATGTCCCAATGTGTATCCCATATGCCAAATGCATCAATCTTTCCAACAATTAATCTTTCCAATACATCATCAAGATATATCACATAGCCAAGGTGCCATAACTTCACTGTCATAACCAACATTGTTCTTCAATAGAAAATGCATCAATCCATGTTCATGGGTTAGTGCCATGCACCCAAGATTTTATTTTACATCATCACCTAACATAATCCAATATAGAACCATGCAAACCTGCAACAAACAATATCAGAACCTGCAACAAACAATGTCAAACCCTGCATCCAAGAGTTATACGATCACATCAAGCTACAAACCCTGTGAATTGTCTTTTTCCCAAGGCTTTACCACATGTATGCGGCCTGCTGCACAGCATCTCATGTATGTATGTAGCCTATACAAGTTCAACCTGCGTATGTACATGACTGATACCACTGTCACTCGCATATGCCTTAGTAGATGATGCTTTTGAACTTCCTTTCAGTCTTTCATTCTGTTCTGGCTGCTATGTCTTCTTCACCCACTTTTGTAGATGTCCTTGCTCCTTAGAACTTGAGCTCTGAGCATCCATCTTTTCAAAGATGTCTCCCTTACTTACTTCATTCC
>JASDQU010817275.1:51095-67987 GCA_032191745.1 Picea mariana | reverse complement strand
CTGAAGTGATGTAAAAGAGATGTTCGTCGGGGAAGTCAGTATTGACGGGGGCACTGGTAGTATCAAAGGGAAAGGCCGTGACAAGTTTGGCGAGTAAGAAATCTTTCTTGCTCTTGGGTGTTGAAAATTCAAGATCATACTCTTGAAGGATAACGATCCATCAGGAAAATTTGCTATTAATTTGTCGACGGCTGAGCAAGTATTGCATAGGGTTGGAATCTGCTACGACCTTAGTCATGTGAAGCAGAATGTAATGACACAGTTTCTGGACTGTGAGGATGACTGCAAGGGATAGTTTCTTTTCATGTTTATACTTCAAGGGTGGCCCTGAGAGGTTTTTACTAACATAGTAAATGACATGCTCATGATCGTCATCGCCGATTTGAACGAGAACTCCTGCTACTGAGACAACAGATGCTGATATGTAGAGGATATAGTGCGATTATAATTTGGTGAACTAATTAAAGGGGCGTTAGATAACACCGTTTTAAGATCGTCAAATGCTTTTTGGGCATGTTCATCTCAGTGAAATGGGATGTCGTGGTGTAGTAAGAAAAGGAAACTGTTTGCTCGAGTGGCGTAGTATGGGACAAATCACCGTAGAAAGTTAGCTTTTCCTTGTAGGCTCTAGAGTTGACGTAAATTCCTGGGAGGTGGAATTTTTGTGATGGATTGAACTTTGAGGGGGTCCATGGTAATACCACTTTGGGAAATGATGAATCCGAGGAGGCACCTCACAGTGATGCAGAACATGCACTTGAGGGGGTTCAAGCGAATGTTGTACTGACGACACCGTTGAAAGATGATTCATAAATCATCAAGATGTTGGGTGCATTTCTTGGATCGAGCTGTGAGGTCATCCAAGTATGCAAGGATGATATGAGATAGATCGTGAAAAATGTATGTCATATCCCTTTGGAAAGTTGCACCAGCATTCTTTAAGCCAAAAGGCATGATACAATATGAAAAAGTACCCCAAGGGGTAGTGAATGCGGTGTTGTATTTATCAGTTGGGTGAATTTGGATTTGATTATAACCAGAGAAACCGTCCATGAAGGATAGAGCCTCGTGGCCTACACAGTTGTCAATGATTTGATCGATGAAAGGCATTGGAAAGTTGTCTTTGGGACATGCGTGATTGAGATTGTGAAATTCCGTACAGATGTGGATAGTGCCCTATTTTTTGTTAACGAGTACAGTGTTGGAAACCTATGATGTATAGGCGATGGGGTAGATGAACCCAACCACACGTAATTTGTCAATCTTAGCTTTGATGGCCGCTGCTTTGGATGGGTGTAGTGGTCGGTGTTTTTGACGAACTGGTGTAATGTCAGGCTAGGTGTCAATGCGATGTTTAACGATAGAGGGATCAAGGCCAAGCATCTCTGTGTATGACCAAGCAAAAATATCCTGATATTCTTGGAAGAGGGTTTTATAGGCGGTGATTTCTTGAGGAGTGCAAGCGGTGCCGATGGTGATTTCCTTGATGACTCCATTTTTTATGGAAATATCGATTTTGATGGTCGAGGAAATGTTAGCCATGTTTCCTTCTTCAAAAGCATCAGGGGAAGGAATGGGGTTGTTGAACCAGTCAATATGACCTGATGGGATAAAATCCTTGGTTTCGACCATGTATATGGGGTGTTGGTTAGGAGGCGTGGAGGCTTCCTATGGAAAGAAGAGCTCTCTGTGGTATAGCGCATTCCATGGTTAGTCAGGGGTGTTTAACTCTTCGAGTATGTCCTCGTCACAGTGGAATTGGCAGGAATACAAGGGGTCATAAAGAGTGATATCGGTGACTGTCGCCATGTGGTTGTCCCCTGGTGATGAAGAAGCAGGGGGAATGACACAATGAGATTGCGATGGTTTGCTCGACATAAACCAAATATCGAAGTACTGAGAAGTACCAGTGGTAGTTGGATGTAAAATTTTTGTAGGGAAATGAATGGGAGAATTGGGGGGGTTAGGGGGTGAATCCTTAGATAAGTCATCCAAGAACCATGGAGGTGTCAGGAGTGCCTCGGGTTTAGGATAAATGATATGAAGAATCTCTAGTGACGAGGTCAGGTCAATTATCGATTAGGTAGGGGGTGCAGGGGTTTGACCCAAGGTCAACTGGTGTTGCCTGTATTCAATGATCATAGGACATTGGTATGTAAAATGATCTAAGGATTCACATAGAGCGCAAGGGCATCTCATACGTTCATTGAATGAAGTCATGACATAAAGGATGTCAGTAATTTTTGGTAGGGATGATGTAGATGGGTTGGGTTCATTTTGGAAGCTTTGGCGTACTGCAACTAATGTCTGTCGGAAGCGCATCAGTGCTAGGCAATGGTGTGTATAATGGCCACATTCTGAACATATAGCGCAAGAAAATTTGGTTCGCATCCATTTACTACTTGAGTGAGGGGCGATAGCGACAGTACTGGCTACAGTGGCGAGCATTGATGGTGTTTGATTGAGTGGAATCAGGTTCCATAACTCGGGTAGAGATGGGAAGTTATTGGTTTGGTGTCCATATTTCTCACATAGTGTGCAAGGAGGTTGGATGCATTGGGGAAGTGGAGCTGTGGGCTCCTTCTTCTTTTGCCTGCCCCCAGGTGTGGTAGGGAGGGTAGTGAGTGGGGGTGAGTATGGGAATCGTCATTGGGATTCCTTCTGTTTGGGGGGGAAGGGATGGTTGAGGGACCATCTCTGGTGGATGTAAATACCAAAATGGAATTGCTAACACCATATTAGGGAGGGTAAGCATTGCGGCTACTTGGAAAGCTTGTACTCCTGGTGGAGGGTAAAAGAAAGGGATTTGAGTAATGGCTTGGGGAATTATCTCCCAAACTAGAATATGGCCTTGGGGAGAGGTGAATTCATGGACTGGTGGAGTCAATGAGTTCATAGGAGGCTCATGAGGGGGGAGCTCTGCGACTAGTGGGACGTCAGATATGATAGAAGCCTCCCTAGGAGGAAGGGTATCCTCTATGTCATTTTCATTGGATGATATGATGCATACTTGATTGGAAGGATGAAGGAGCGGTGGTGCACCATGGTAAGTTCCTAACAATGATGGGTCTTTGAAAATCCTAGGACCCATTTCGATGAGTGGGTATGCGTCATGACTTGTGTGGATGAGAGGGAGAATGTTATCGATGTTGGTAAAAGAGTTAGGCTCGTAATGTGAGACTTGGTCAATGGTAATGATCTTCCTGTTATGGGGGGACATCATCATTCGAAAGACGGAAGAGGCAACTACCTTCATAGTATACATGTAGCTACGATCGAATAGGATATTATAATCCAGTGAGGCATCAATAACTTCAATGTCGATGAGAATGATTTTTCCCCTATTATAACCCTAAATTGCACCACACATGCTTACCTGGCATCAGGCCAAGTCATATCCCTTCTTTTCCAAAACACTTCTGAGCAACTCTTTGAAAATCCTCTTGAATAAAGGCCCACGTGCCCTAACTCATTACTACACGTGTGTACACGCTGGCTGACCCAAAACAGCCCGCGTGGACCGACAAAAGAATGAAAAAAGGAAGGTTTCTGATGGAACAAAAAGCTATGACTGAGTTAACTGAAACTCTTGGCCATGCATGGTCGAGGATTCATCCAAATACCTAGCTCCTTCTAGCCTATAAAAGAAGGGGTAGGGGTACCATTTGGAAGAGGAAAAAAAGATAGCAAAGAAACTCTGCCCATTTATGTATTCCATTGTCCCAAACCTTTATCCTTTCCTAATGCCAAAGGAGATTTAAAGCAAAGAAGTTGAAGGATAGAAGAAGAGGAGCCCAGGATCAGGTTCAAGGAGCGGTGGCCGGTCTCAGCTTTTGTAAGTTGACTCATTTTAAGTAATAAAGAGAATGCTTTTCCCGTCCCAATTCATGAACTTTTTATGGTTTGATTAGTTTATGTTTGATTTCTAACCCATGAGTATATAAGTAGTATGCATGCATAGTTGTTGCTCATCTTGAATGCATGTTAGTTTTGGAAGGAGTATTGCAAACAAGTAATCAAGCACAATGAAGGATCCACATCAAACGCCGGTAATGAGGTAGGTTGATATTTCCATGCATTTACTAAGAAAAGGGGATTTAAATATAGGGATGAAGGTAGAAAGTAATTTCTATTCGGTCATATCTGCATGCAAAGTCTGAACTCTATTTGCTAGTCTATAGGGTGTTTTTCCCCAACAACAGCCCCCGAGTTCTACAGGGACATTTTGGAAGATACCTTCAGGAGATGATGGTCATCTGTCATAAGCTCTTAAGGTAATGGAATATGGGATGAGTTCGGGGGAACCAAGTTTCTGCCATACAGATTTGGACATAATGCATGTGGATGCACCTTCATCGATGATGCACCGATGAACTGTAATGTTCTGAATTTTTAATGGGATTTGAAAAGCGATTAGAGTGGGAAGGTGAGGTTCTCTGTTGTCGAGATAAAATGTGATGAGTTGAGTATCTGCGGGGTCGACTTCCCCCAAGGCAAAAAGTAATGATTTCCGCTGGGTGGGACAAGTTTGAAGGACTTCTAAGACTGACATGGAAGTCGAGGATTGTGCTAGGTCATCAACCAAACTGTAATTATGAGTTTCCCTAGCTTGGGGGTTGTGGACATTCTTGTGCAATGGGATGTGAGGGATGTGAAGAGGTGTTTCGGTGTTAGGGCATGGGATTACCAATGGGGGTCCCATCAGTGTTGGGATTGTTTCTGGGGGAGTCAGAGGAGACTCAACGGGTGCACGATATTGACGATTACATGTTTGCAGAAGGATTTCTTCCTCACTGGTGAGGAGGATGGTACAATCTGCAAGATTGTTGGGATTGAGGTACTGTCCCAGCTATGGTGGGGTAGGTTGTGTGTCCTATTGGGTGTTTATCACACCTTGGTGCGGAATGGGATTATGCAGTATGACTGGGGGGGGTTGTTGCACGTATTGTTGTGGGGCCTGTTGAGGGGAAGGTAGTGCTGGAGGATGTGGTAGACTACTTGAGTCTTTTAGCCATTTAAAATCAGTGATTTGGGGGCAATGATGAGTATAATGACTAAACTCACCGCAAAGGGCACAAGGGAATGTGGTTTTGATAGTATTGTTATTTCTCCCTTGATGCCTATTGCTATTGTCCCCCTGGGGGTTATGATTCCCTTGATTCTGGTTTCTCCCAATAGGTTGGTTTTGTTGGGGTTGATTCCCTCCTTGACCTAGGTTTCTATTGTTCCTGTTTCTTCCTTTATTTTCGGCATTATTTGACGGGTGGGTCGGATTTTCCGTATTCATCTATTTGAAATTTTGATATTGCTGAATGGGAGAGGGTTGAACAAAATTCACCCCAGCGTGAGGGTGTGGGGGTGCCATGGGCTATGGAGGACCGGGGAATGGAAAGTATGGATTTTGTGGGAGTTGTGATCCGTAAGGTACGTATGAAGGCATGGGGATTTCGCTAGTACTTAGAGTATAAGCTCAGGTAGAGGGGGTACCATAACTTTTTTGGATAGGTGGGTGTAGTGGGGCTGTCGGCGGTGGCTCACTGATGGGTGGAGGAATAGCAACAGGATATGGTTGTTGATAAGGGGGTGGGGGATAATAAGAAGTTCCCCCATATGTCGGCAGATATTGAGGTGTGCCATACATTGTTGGTGGTTGGGGTTGAGGACTGTGGTGTGTTGTATTACCAATCAATCCGTCTACTGAGTGAGACATCCTGAGTTTGTCCTGACTGAATGGCATGGGTTTTGGGAGATCAGGAAGTACTGTGTATAAGTACCCTGATTGTGAATAGATAAGATCATATTGTTGAGACTTACTAATGGCTTCCTCTTCGGATTGAGGGAAGGTGGAAGCTACATCTTTACCAAGGACAGAGACAAGTGATCTGAGAAACCAATCAAGACACCGTTGTTTGGTGGTTTCAGCTTTGCACAAACTACGTCGTCTATGCCACTCGTGAATGTGATCAGCAATATGTGTGGCTGAGGTTTTTTTGAAATTAGAGAGTAGTTCAAGACCATTGTCATGGCGGATTGGTAATTGGAAGAAGGTCAAAAATGCTTTGGCCAAGGACTTGAATGTTGCATGGGACTCTGATTTTTCATCTACATACCATTTGGCAGATGGGCCAGTGAGTGTGTGTTGAAATAATCGTAGTCTGATGGAATCATCCATAACGCTGTTGGAAGAGCACCATAGGTGGAAAGTCATGACATGGTTGGCAGGGTCATCTCCTACCTTTCCTTCAAATTTGGGGATGTCTGAAGGTAGTTTGGTAGGCATTGCAGGCCATGTGGGGTCATGCAATATAGGATCATTTTTGAGTTTTCTTAGATCTGGTATGTTAAGAGAGGCAAAATATGGCATCTGTAGTGGGGGGTGAGGATTAGCTCCAGCCATGGTGTGAGTGAGTTGTGAACCTGACCCTTGAGGGGGACTAGGTGGGTTGGTACTTCCCCCTTGAGAGGAAGTTGGCCCCTCGCTTCCATGTAGAGGAGAGTGAGTGGACGGAGGGAATTGGGAAGTGGACCCAAGTAATGTAGAACCAAGCAAAGTGGATCCTAAAATAGTGGCACTCACAGGAGGGTGTGAAGGAGGTGCCGATGAGTTGGCAAGACTAGGAACTCCCCCCAAAATAGGGGGGAGGTTTAGTAAGCATCTAGAACAAGGGGGGTTTTGTGGGTCCCCTATGAAGTCTAACTAGATGAGTGGATGTGTGAAAAATGTGATGAGAGAAAATAAACAAGTGCCTTTGTCGCAAATTTTGAACTTTACACGATATATATATCTAAATCAAAATGTAATCAGAAGTGCATCATACATAAAGTGTTTTGAAAAAGAAGCATATATGTGGATAAGTGGGTTTTTTCCGTGTGGGGAATCAAAGAAAAAAAATTCTTGTGTCCTAAAAGACATAACGTCCTTCCTCTCAAATAGCACTGGACCTTCCAATAGTACTCAACAATGGGGTCTAAAGTCACCGGAAGAGAAACTAGTGAAGGATGAAATAATCAATTATAATGAGGGGTAAAGGGGGAATATCCCCAAAGAGATGGTGATATTTCACAATAGCCACACAAAATCCAATCAAGGTGCAAGAGGTGGGTGCCTTAAGGGGGGACGCACAAAACAATCGAACCTTGGCCTTAAACCCTTCACGGGTATCTCCCTGCCTTATGGTGTTAGGAACACTTGACTTGGAGGATTTTCAGTTCCCTATTTGACAACTTCTATTGTTTTGACAATGTGAGAACCCAATAACGGGGAGTTGTTTGGATGCCTATCCCCAAAATCCTACCTATACTAAAATATTTCTTTTGGCACCTCCTATGGAGGAAAACATAGAGAGTTTTTAGAAAAAATTTAGATGTAGTTGTTTGAGAGGTTGGGGGTGTGAACCAACCTCGTTGAAATTAAATGGGAATGGATAGTTTCATCAAGAAAAGGGTGGGGTGTTTCAGAATCCCTCTGGAGGAAACTTACTTTGACCTCCACGTTTCGAGAAGAAAACTATGTGAGTGATAAGTGACTTTTGTGTGTGAATGAGTGAAAGTGTGCCAATGTTTTAATGAATTAGGTGTCACCTTGTTGCATGTGTACTTTGCTTGGTCCTTACAAGTGTTGATTACCTAATTAACTAAGTGCCTTTGGTACAACCTTGCATAATTCAAAAGTCCCTAGGAAACTAGTATGTGGACATGTGGGTCCTTTACTATTCCCTTAACTCCCTATTGTGATTTAATCTAAGAAAATCTTTGAAACTATCCTAGATTGTGATCATGTGGGCATGTATGGGTCCGTTACAAAACCTTTAAACTTCCCTAGTGATTTAATCTAATAAAGTAAATTTCAACACTATCCTATCTTTGTAGCATGTGGGCATGTATGGGCCCATTACAATCTTAAGATGTGTTTGAAAAAATAAACTAAGAGGAGTCCCAAGAGGGGATGTTTTCCTCTCCTAAAGGTTTTAATCTTTTTAAGGGAGATGAAATTGTCCTACAATATTTTTCTGATTCTCAAGGTCACTTGGAAGCGCGAGAGAAGAGCATACTAAGCGATTGTTGTCCAACTTCTAGTCCCAATGCAAGTTCTATGTGATTAGAAATGATTTCCAACTTATACTTTTTAGTCAAAGCAAGCCATCCATGTGGCAAAATGAAAGCAAAAGAGGAAATAATGATTTTAAACCCGCTAAGTGCCTATGTGTTTTGACTAATACCTTTATATGAAGAGGGAACTAAGTGTGGTGCAGCTTAAAACATGCATGAAATCACTTTTAAGAAGGCTAGGGACCTTCCCCAAATCACAAAAAACCTTACAATGTGTAGTTTTTTGCACAGGTGCACGGGTCTCAACGTAGACAGAGGTGCACTGAGCGCCTGTGCATAGACCAAAATGAGCTTTTGGGCACAAGTGTGCATAAAGGAACTGTGAGTTAGGCGCATGTGTGCACGATGCGCGTCTGTGGGCCAAAAAACCCACACACAACTAACACACGACCGTGAAAGAAAATTCGAGATGGAATTCTCCCAATTCAACTTGGAATTGGATGTTTTGCAGGTCGGCTTGGGCCGGTTAGTGCACCTCTAGGTCAAATAAACCAAAAGAAGAGCTATAAAAACCCAAATGGGGTAGGAAATTGATACCTTTCTCCGGTGGAGTCACCAATCTATTGCGCCTCTTTCGTCACCTTAATGAGCAAAATAGAGGTGCTTGCAAGCTTAGTTGGGTTTGATAAGCAGGACAGCTGTAAGGAAAAGGGTTAGAGAAAGAAATATAAAAGAACAACTAAGAATTAAACTAAGAAATAAAATAACAACTAAACTAATGAGCATAGGGACATAAGGACAAAAGAAACAATAAGACCCATGTCACCAATGGTAAGGTTGATATTAGTGAAATAAAACACCAAGAATAAAGAGGACTATGAGTCCCTTCTTCCTCCAAGGGAGGGCTCTTGGACCCCCACAAATAAGATCTTTTTACAGCTTTGAATGAAAATGGTGAAAGAATTCTTTGCTAATCCACTGAAGGGGTGAGATGGATTGCCCAATGTAATGGTGCTAGTATACTCTTGATGAGAATAGAAGATTCCTCAAGAGAATAGTAGCAGCATAACTTTGCTATTGAATTCCTTAAAAAATGAAGTTTACCCATGGCCTTTTTATAGCACCTCTTTGAGGTATTGTGCAACCATCTTGTAGTGTGTAAACAGGCTAATTAGGGCATTTTTAGGTCTTTGACCAGCCACCCAGTCGGATCTAGTCCAGATTTGAGTGTCAAATCAACATGGAAGCTGAACCAAAAGTGGGTGGGAGGCTGACCACTCTCATAAATGCATCGTTCTCTTATGTGTGCGGATTTTAGTGACCACAGTCGTGCATCGGGTGCATGTGTGCTTTCCTGCATTTATGTTTTGTGCATGTGCACGCGCGCACTATGTAAGCATAGCGGACTTTAATTTTGTCACTAGTTGTATAGTTTTTGACCCTTTGGAAATGCTTTTGTGGTAATTTTGGTCCATGGGTGACCTCATAACTTGTTTGACGATGCTGAATTCTTGTAACCATTTTCGGATGAAATTTTAGTGATAACAACTGCTACAAACTATTTTACAAGATGGACAGAGGCTATCCCTCTCACACACATTAATGAAAAGGTAGTAATACAATTTCTAGAACAACAACTGATAAAAAGGTTTGGACTACCCTCTCCTCTTGTTTTTGACAATGTTGCCTACTTTTCTTCCATATGCTTGATAGAATTATCTCTTGAAAAAGGGATCATGATAAGGTACTCTACAAACTACTATTGGCAAGGGAATGGGGTAGCTGAGTCAACTAAAAACAACTTGGTAAGAATCTTAAAAAAGACAATTGTTGAAAATCAAAGGAATTGGCATAATTCACTCTATAACATCCTATGGTACAATAGAGTAACACCTAAAGAAGCCATAGGAAACTCTTCGTACTTTTATGAAAGGTTTTAAATGCATGGATAAGAAATAATTTTTTGAAACCCTATGGTATGATTCATGAACCCGAGAGGTTTTATATGTATGGCTAAGAAATACTTTTTTGAAAGCAAACCCAGTTAGCTTCTCAACCAACTTCCACACAAGCTAAGCCTAAAGGAAGGAACAAAGATTTTGTTTTTTCCCAGATAATTTCCATTTTTTGAGCACTCAATACACCCTAAAATAGTTTTGAAACTTTTTCTCTTTTGGGTACCACTTTGTCTTTTTCCTTCTTTCTGAATTGAGTCTATTGTGTAGGGATCATCCATCTTTCTATTTTCATGTTTTATCATCGATCACATTCATATTGATTTGGACCCGTTGAATAGATTAATTTCTTCCTAAAAATAACACTTGGCATTTTATCTAAGTATACACAACTAGAGTTCTAAGTCATGCATCCATAATCGACATATGTACGATCTATGCAGTAAATCGACCGTACGACAATAAAAAAACGCCGATTGCCAATGTGTCATCGACATCGAGAGAATGGAAGAGGAAAATGCTAACAATCGACACACTAATGAATCTATGATCATCGATCGTCGATAAATTCAGGGTCGACGATATCCAAAGGGAACATTAAAACAATGAAAAATATTTACTTCGACACAACATTGAGTATCGATCACCGATCGGTAATATGCTATCGGCATCAAAGAACTCTGAGGGATGAAATCACCAGGTAATAAACATATAAATTCATCGATCATCGATCCTTGACCCATTATTGGCATCGACAGGATAGGTTTATATTTCTAGAGCCATGTCTAAAGAAAATCCCTAATTCTAAAGAAACTTTTAAATGAAAGAACCAAAATCAAACGTTACGTGTCATGATCACCCTTCCAGGTCATCATTTCCACATCATCACTGTACGAAAGTCTGGGTCGACATCAAATATTTCGCTAAAAGAGGTATTAACGAATGTTCTCTACGAAAATCGTTGACGTCGATCCACTTATTTAAATAGTTGGAATGATAGGACATTGACGCCAGGATGGGACATATTCGATGAATATTAAGATTATATTTAGTTATTTAATAGGCCAATCAATGCGTCAATTAACACACGTTAATAACCTATGCGTTGAACAAATGATAGGATTTTGAAATCTACGATGAACTACATAGCATCCCGCTCCTGCACCACCATCCTACAATCACATTTAATACTGAGCATGATTCAGATCTTGGTTACAGATTGTGCATACCGCATTTACGCCTAGAATTCAAGAACTCATGCAACAAGGTAAGTATGAACCCTGTTTAAATTATAAAGACATATTTTGAACAGTATTCAGTATCCAAGTATTTCATTACTGGAGTAGTTGAAGGAGAGAGAAAGCATTTCAGAGGCTCACGGTCAATTTTGAGCATTCTAAACCAGGTTAATTTTTTGTAAAGGAAAGGTATGAACCATCTGTACCATTTCACATTTATTTTTCATTATCATTTCTACAATTCGGTATCTCACTTTGTTCTTTGTGCAAGAAAATGCCTCCAATGAATCCAATGACTAGGTGCTCATCGAGAGAACCAAAACTGAAAGAAGTAGAAATCAGTGAAGGATCCTCACCCAACGCTACCAAACAAATAGTTTTTTCCAGTAAAACATCGCCAGTCATCCAAACGTCCACTAAAAATGAGTTTTCCCAACCTCCTACATTCGATGACATAGAGGCGAGTATTGGATCAAAAGTGGTGCTCACTTAGTGGGGAGACTTGTTTAATAGAATCAACCGGTAAGAGTACCCAGAGTTTGCACCACACAATGACCCAGACATTGAAATGCTCAATGACCAAGTATTCCCAAACATTCAGTGATCCCACTTGCACATGGTATCCTGTCAAACCTTGGTCCTGACTTGCATTGAAACTATGGGGTGGATAATCGACCATACCGATGCAAAAAAATGCTTGGTGAATGATGAGAATGGTATATTTTTTGGGGTTTTCCTCCCAATAGAAGTCTAGAAGTAATACAAACTTAGAGACCTGGAGGAAAGGTTAAATACCAAGTTTGTGGTAAAATTGTATGAGTTCCATGACACTAGCAAGTTTATGGCATCATGGTGGAAAGAGGATAAGAAGTTTACAGACAAGAGAAATAGCTGGTACAGTACAACCAATGTTGACCCTTGACCAATATTTGGGGAAACATTGGTTGTGTTTGACCTCTTTTGGGACTTTGACATGATGGTTGAAGAAGGAGCACCCAGGCGGAGCTGCGATCACAGGATCTCGCTTTTTTTGCGGGATTGTGGACTGAGAAAAGGGTTTTAGGGTTTATGTAATGGGTTAAGGGATGTTGGCCCATGGGTTTACCCATGATTAGGCATTTTCTTAATTGTATAAATAAGTAGCTAAGCGATGTAATAAGAAGAGTTGTTGGCTATGTGCACCATATGTTGTAAGTAGAAGCTTAGTGAAAGCGATGTAAGATATTTGGTTGATTGGCTATGTGCATGACAGGTTAGTAAGGCTCTGTGCTAGTAAGGAGTTGGCTTTGTGCCTTGACCTGATTTTGGGAAGGAGGATCTGGTGCACAGTGTGCAGATTTCCTGTCCTTTGTAGAGTTTGGCTATGTGGCTTTGTGCAAAGGAGCAGTAGAATTTAAGAAGATTGAAGAATAATAAATAAGAAGAAGAAGTTGGTGGATGTGACCCCGCACTAGGGTGAACCACGTATATCTTGTGTCTTGATGTGATTTGTGCGATGTTGTTAGGTGTTTATCTACTTAGTGTTGTTGTTATAATGTATGATGAATGCCTCTGATGTCATTTCTTAGTGCTTGATGGAATTAAATATAAATGAATGCTAGATCCAAGCTAATTCTATGTTCTAAGTGAATGGAAGTAAATGATGTTTATGGTTACTGCATTGATCTATAATAAGGGTTTAATATGCGATGTGAATGAGATTCAATAAGATAATGAATATTGTTGTTTAAGTTCTCTGTTAAGAATTTTAGTCACATATCTGTGTCCCATCCTGTTTATAGACACTTGAGTCTTGCAATCCCCCCAGCCTCTACCTCGGGTGAGACTTCATCTTCTTCGCAGGTGTTGCCGAAAGGGCCGGTAGTTAGGGTTTTGTTGGTACGTTGTTGAGCATTGAACCCCGGGTCTTCCCCTATGCCAACAACCAATATTAGAGATCCATATATCTACCTGATGTCTCTGATCCGCCGATTATATAGGGAAAGGGATTGCGCTAAATTTTCAGAAGCCTGGATGCCCCTGGCATACACTATGACAATCTCCAGTAGCAACTTCAATTGGTGAGCGATTATTTCAAAACAACTCAACACCAACATACTACAAGCCCAGACGCCAAAGGATGGAGAAAACCCAACTTTCCACATGGCATCATACCTACTGGATTTGATCTGCACAAGGAACATTTTCACAGGAATGAATCTGAGTCAACATGTTGTAGAGCTACCCATGCATGTATATTTCAACATTCTGTGGGAGAACAGGTACAATATATCTTACACTCTTATATGTGATGAATTTATAGCTAGAGTCTATTTTATTTTTTATAAGAAAGAGTACCCAAGGCTTACGACAACAACCAAGAACATGATTTCCAAATTAGGCCACTGGTACCTAGAAGAAACCACCACTTACATTAGAGTGTTTGGGGCCACTGATGCTCCACATTTACTCCCCATTCATGTCCTGGATATGCTTATTGTGGGGGAAATCTATTATCAAACCATTTTTCAAGGCTATAATGTCACTCTGGTGAAGGAAAAGAAGAGAGCATTCATACCCTATGGATTTCATGTAGGGTTTTACATGGTGAAATGCACTGCACAAGAAAAACAAGAGGGATTGATCCAACTGGAGTATAGATTTCCCACAGGCCAATTTTGCAAGTATGACCCAAAGGGCCTAGTACCTCAACATGCATCACAAATGTCTTCCTGCTGGCCATATGCCCATGATAATTTTGAAGATGAAATCTTTACGGAAGGTGCCAAGACTAGGAGGAGGTGATCTAGAGAAAATCTAACCCCAATATGACAAGATTTAAAACCATGACAACAGATGAGTAGGTTGAAATGATAGAACATACAACGCAAGAATCCCTTAGGGTTAGGGAAGAGAACATATCAATAGAAGCCAAAAAGGAACAAAGGAGAGGGATGTTATTGTTAAAAGAATCCCCCAACTTTTATAACCCATAACGGTCACCCCAACCAACACAATAAACATCGTAGAGGAGATAAATGGCTCAAAGTCAACCCCACTGGAGGAGACCACTCATCCTGAAAACCCAAGCATTACGTCACCACAGGCAAGGTCATCGACCTCTACTATGACACAGTTGGGGGAAACAACAACAACAAGTGGGATAGATGTACTAGATGTCCTCATAGACCTGATTACCAGATATGACGATGATGAAAGATTACTAGTTTCTCTCATAACCCCAGTACTAATCACAAAGGGGGGAGAACCAGGAGAAACATTTTCTCTAACTTCCGAAGCTCTGACTTCAATTCCCCAAGAAGGTGATGACCAGGTCGGAAGCATGATGGACACTGAGTTTCCTGACCAATCGAGAATTCAACATAAGATGGAAAGTTCTAAGGAGGAGTTGGGATCTAGTGAATAGGAAGGAGAAAAGAATCAATCAGAAATCAACACCTCAATAGCTGATACTCTAGTAAATGTTATTCCTTTGCCCCTCTCCCCATCTAAAGTCAAAGCTCCACCAACTAACAAACCCTAGCAGAAGGCTAAGTCACTAGTACATATAGAAACTCCCCCTTCTAAATAAATACAAGAGCTAGTCGTATAACATATATATACAACAAGAATCCTAGGAAACACTTTGACCTAGGGAGACCAACAGATTCCTGAGCCAGTGGACAAGGTCGCCGAAATACAAGAGATCTCTTATGAAAGAAAGAGGAAGGTTGTGATGAGAAGGACAACCAAGGAAACGAGGCTCATGCTTGATATCACACTCTTTGTTACCATACAAGAAACACTTCTCAACAGATAAAATGCTAAGACTACTGAGATGATCGGGGTGGGGATGGCTATAACTGATGCAACGCTAGACAAAGAAAAAAGGTATGAAAAGGAATTAGTAGCTGCAAAGAAGGAGCTAGATCATTTTCTTCATATAGCAAAGTATTATTAGTATTTGACGCATGAAGTATTGTACATGATAAGTGAGTTCAAAGACACATATGCACAGTTCACAAATGAACGAAACCTCTTCACCAATGCATCACAGATTTCCAAGAGGATACTCTCATGAGGCTGGCCACTTGTAAAGACATGAAGAGGTGGTACAAAAAATCACATTAGTCCTTAGAGAGGATTGACTATATCAGTGTGGTACAGAAAGGACGAGACTCAAAAGAACATGACATCTGAGTACTAATGGATAGCAACATCACCTGAATCAGGAAGGCAACTGAATACTGGGTGAGCATGGTTCAGGATCTTGATTAGAATATACATGAAAGGTGGAGAGAATGCGAGAAAATCTAGGAGAAGATCAATTAGGATATGGAAAACATTGGCCTACCAAAATTCGTCACACCAGAAAATTTTGTTGATTTGCATGACATAGTCAAACGACATGCAAAGAAATACTTAGCATGTGAGGCATAGATCTAATAGATTTCAAGTATGACTCCAAGTCAAGTAAAGAAGTTCATGGAGAACCTAATCAAATCCCTTGCAGTTCTCCAGTGCTTGAGTGTCAAGCTCATCAGGTATAGAGAACAATAAGTGGTGTTGGCACAGGGGTAGACCCAGGGTTGAACACTACAACAACGCACCAACAAATCCCTAACTACCAGCCATTTCAGCAACACCTGCGAAGCAGATGAAGTCTCACCCAAGGTAGAGGAAGGGGTGGTTGCAAGAATCATGTGTATGCAACCTTAGTTGGGACACAAATATGTGATTATAACACTTAATACAACTCTTAGCATCATCAGTCCCTCAATATGAAATCACTAGTCATTTTTCTGATAAAACACTTTTCTGATAAAAGAGAGCTTCACAACATTCACAATAATCTACAATATTTAAGCACTTAGCATATAAATGGATCATAATGAGCATATCAAGCACTAAGCATGACTATCTTGATTAAATCTAATATTCTCACATATAATAAGCACAAAGAAGAAGTAGATCTATCTAAATATATCAAAGCACTTAGAAAATAACATGTGAACACATCAAGACAAAGAACAAAGCACATAACACAGTGTTTACGTGGTTCACCCCCCACCCTGGGGCTATGCCCACCAACTCTTCTTCTTTATTGTCTTCATTCAATTGGTTACAAGCACAAAGCATTCAAAACCCTTTCTCCAAATAGGACAAAATATCTGTGTAGCTCGTTAGATCCTTCTTCCTTGTGTTACAACACTAATCCCTCCACAATCTGCTACAAGGAACTGCACTTATCTCTACAAGTCTCTTACAATCATGAACAAAGCACTTACAGACTCTACTTGCACTTAGCATACATTCACATCACATAGATGCACTATTTTCCATTCCTTACATTGCCTATCCTTTTATTTATACATACCAAATAGGCCTACACATGGGTAAACACATGGGCCGACATCCCAATCCCGTTACATATTCCCAAAAACCCAAAAAGGGGTCGAGATCCCATGATCTCCACTTCATCCTGTGCTCCTTCTTCGATAGGCTGTTGAAGTCCCAAAATAGGTCACTATGATCAAGAATCTCCCAAATCTTGGTCAAGGGCCAACAAGCCCCCAACAATCACCTGTGACTCATCCTGATTCACTCTGGTTTGATCAGTTCTATTCGAAGGCCTCAATCTTGGCTCGAGCTGCTTCGACCTGCTGCAGTG
>JASDQU010817275.1:27615-49051 GCA_032191745.1 Picea mariana | reverse complement strand
TTCTGTGGTTTTAGTTACTTTGCACCGTTGACATTCTCTCGTAGGAATCAGGGGTAACACCTCTTCTTTATCCAAGATAGGTACTTCAGTCTCCTATGAGTCTTCTAATGTTCTTGTAGCTTCGTCATCTAGGTTTCTAGTGTTAAATAGCTTCAACTTATTCTCCTGTTCTTCGATCAAGTGTGTGATCCTTCTGGTCATGAAATTTTTTAACTCCTGTTTCTTTTTCTCCAAGACTTCTTCTTCTTTCTTTCGTCTGGCTTGATTTCTGGCAATCCAAGGTTTTCCTATTAACATGGTAAATGAGGCACGGTCTTCAAAAAATTTAATAATTTCAACATCTTCCTCTTTCGAAGTTCCATTGACGGTCATAAGTATCTGAGCGAGCCTTCCACACAGGTTTACCCGTTTTACTATGAATAACCCTAGTCCTCCTAATGAATTAATCATAGCAGGCCTCCCTATAGCTTCCCAAGTTCTCTCTGTCATGATATTCACTTGTTTTTTTTCATTTAGAACACGGTCAATGTCTAAGTCTCCTATTCTTGCTTTCATGCATTCTTTTCCTTTGAAGATCTCTAATAATATGACATGTCAGTGGTCATTCAAGGTTTCTCTCATTTGTAGCAATATTTTCTTTGATTCTTCTTGGGGTTTTGCTATAGCCTCTGGGGCTGGCTTAGGGTTTTATTGATTCAGATTCATTCCTTCAAGATTAGCAATCATTCTGGGGCAATCCAACACTTCATGGTCCATATATTTACAACAAAAACAACTAGGTCTTCTCCTAGGGAATTATTTAGCAAGATGTCTTGGTTTTCTGCATTTGTAATCTTTTAAATGATCCCCAACCTCTTCTATACTGCACACTAGGATCATAGGAGATAACCTACAATAAA
This sequence comes from Picea mariana, assembly GCA_032191745.1. Lineage (NCBI taxonomy): Eukaryota > Viridiplantae > Streptophyta > Pinopsida > Pinales > Pinaceae > Picea > Picea mariana. The sequence goes on along the minus strand of JASDQU010817275.1, from coordinate 48,152 downwards.
TTATTTCTGGGATCTTGCATCCATTCGTTAGTCCAAACATTCTTTCTATGAATAGGTATAACATATCTCTCACTATTCTTGTCAGATCTATTAATATCAAATATTTTTTCGTCTATCATTACCCTAGTTTTCAAACTAGGAATTTTTTTATTAAACATACATATATCCATACTCTATAAACAAAAATTTCCACTTATCTTACTTCTATAGAGCACAAAGCATTCAGATATAAAAACATTTTACTATCTTTACCTTTATCAGAGCACAAAGCTTTCAGATCTTACTTCTTTCCTTAATATCCAACCTCTTTTCTTCAGATCAAGCTTCTTTCTTTTAGCACAGATCTTTATAAGTCAAGTAAAACACTGCGCACTAGGGCACTAATCTACGCACAAATATTTCACAATCCCAGGTTGAATCTTTTCACAAAGATTCTTCTTCCTTAGTTCCCAGCAATCACAGCTTCAGGTTCCGACAACAAAACCATTTGTTAGCATAGGGGCATACCTAGGGTTAAATGCTACAACAACGCACCAACAAAGCCCTAACTACCGGCCCTTTTGGCAACACCTGTGAAGAAAATGAAGTCTCACCCGAGGTAGAGGCAGGGGTGGTTGCAAGACTCAGGTGTCTGCAACCTTAGTCGGGACACAGATATGTGATTATAACACTTAATACATCTCTTAGCACCATCAGTCCCTCAATATGCAATCACTATTCACTTCACTGATAAAACAAAGCTTCACAACATTCACACTAATCTACATTATTTAATCACTTAGCATATAAATGGATCAGAATGAGCATATCAAGCACTAAGCATGACTATCTTGATAAGATCTAATATTCTCACATATCATAAGCACAAAGAAGAAGTATATCTAAACATATCAAAGAACTTAGCAAATAACATGTGAACACATCAAGACAAAACACAAAGCACATAACACGGTGTTTACGTGGTTCACCCCCACCTTGGGGCTACGTCCACCAACTCTTCTTCTATATTGTCTTCAGTCAATCGGTTACAAGCACAAAGCCTCCAAAACCCTTACTCCACACAAGACATAATATCTGCATAGATCGCTAGATCCTTCTTCCTTGCATTACAACACTAAGCCCTCCACAATATGCTATAAGGACCTGCACTTAACTATGCAAGTCTCTTACAGTCATGCACTTAGCATACATTCACATCACATAGATTCACTATTATCCTACTCCTTACATTGCCTATCCTTCTATTTTTACATACAAAATAGGCCTACACATGGGTAAACCCATGGGCCAACATCCCATTCCCGTTACATATTCCCAAAAACCCAAAAAGGGGCCCAAAAGGGGGCTGAGATCCTGTGATCTCTGCTTCATCATGTGCTCCTCCTTCAACAGGCTGTCGAAGTCCCAAAATAGGTCACTATGACCAAGAATCTCCCAAAACTTGGTCAAGGGCCAACAAGTGGAGATAAAGGAAGTCTTCTCCACACCAAAGGATCGACATAGGTTTCCCTATGAAAACACATGCAAAGACCTTTTCTTCAAATGGGCAAAGTATGAGAGAAATCATCCACTGTAGTAAAAAATTAGATGATCTCAAGAGAATGAGGAGATAAATCCTGCTACATGTCAATTTTGTTTTACTTAACACAACTTTTAGTAGTTATTTTTATCTTAGTGATCCTTTATAAATAGGGAGATCGATCTTGTGCAAAGGGTCAATGGTTTTGGAAAATACCCTCTTTTTGAGAATTGTAAAAGAATTATTTCTGTGCAAATTTAATTGAGAAGTTCTATTTGGAACCAAAGACATTTTTTTTTTTATCTGAAGCATCAACTTGATTGGATCGAGGAGGGATTGTTTGCGTCTTCGAGTTTGATTATGATTTTGTATTGAGTAATAGTTTTTGTATCTATTTTTAAGTTATCTTTCAATATTCTAGCAGTCCTTTTGTTCTAGATGATGAAAATAAATCGATGTGTTGATATGTGATTGATAGTAGAGCTAAGAGAACTAATTTTCTTACACTCATCTTTGTTACGTATTTGTTTTCCTCCTACAATTATTATCTCATTCAATGATGTATGTTCACAAGTAAAAAATTATTATTGCTAAGATTTAAGTAGTTCTGATTATCGTTGTATGCACACTGAGGTATAAGGGTTATCTTAAGCTCAACATTATTTAGTCTTTAGTAATTTCCCTTCATCAGTTGGCTTATGCCATCATCTTTATTATACCTAGATTATTCAATAATCCAAAAAATAAAAAAAGAGAATCGCTTAACCTGAAGGAGGAACTTTTCATAAAAAGACACACCTGTCATTTACCTATAAATCCCATCGATAAATCAGCCAGATCAAAGATCTAGAGAACCATTACACTTATCAAAGACCTACGAGTGTAATTGGGCCTCTTAAGTGGGTTTGGTTCCTACTGTTGAGTTAAAGGGATTTCCAACCCCTCAACAAAGTGGTATTTAATAAATGAGAAACTAATAGGAAACCAATCATCCTTGTTTAATTTCTCAGAGAATTTATGTCATTCAAGTAATATCGATAAAGTTCACATTTGAGTTTGTTAGACTCCTACATTTATGGGTCCCACTTCTAGGACAATGACATCCTAGATATGAATGACAGGGTCTTAATATCATCTTACAGACATTCTCAAATGACAATTAGATGATGTTCATTATCCTTTTGTTCAACCATACATGCTTCTTCTTAAGGATTTACATAAGTATATTGTTCATACATGGAAATATACATTAGGCATAGTAAAAGATCTCAAATTCAGAACCCATTTCCAGCAAGCCTGTTTAGTACCTCGATGGGGTAACTTTGACATCTAAAAAAAAATATCCTCCCCTGGTAGAATTCCCCATTGCCCATGATATTGTTCAGTACCCTAATGGGTTTGCCTAGTCATACCACAAGCCGATACCCACTGCTATCAGACATGTTCAATATCCCAACAAGTTAGCCTCTTACAACCATTTTCCATTAGAGGCTCTTGTCCCAAACTTCTCCCTTAAGATAAAATTTCATAGGTTGATTTTTCATGGGTGAATGGAGCAGGAGCTATGAAAACATTTTTACGGGATGGAATGGTATTAGGTTGGAAGATATTCTACAAATTTCCCATAAAATATTGTTCACATGAAAAATAGACTTATGTATTTAGGTTAGTCCAAAGACATATCATGGTTAAATTTACTTAATGTGTGGTGGATGAGGTCATGAGAGAATGACCTAAAGGTGTCCGTAGTCCCTAATTTCATATTCTTCATATAAGACTGTGTTCCCTCAAAAGTAGAAGTTTCATTCACTCTCCTGCTACTATTTGATAAGAATGCTTGAATAATAGGTTCTGATATAAAACTAGGATGTACAAGTTACCTCTGGGTATCACTATGCAGACCTTAAAGATTTTGTAAATCCCTATAATATTTTAAAGATTAATATTATGAGTAATTTTTATTATTAATAGTCATAATTTTGTATGTAATAAGAAGAATAAATATTCCAAGTTGTTTTGGTTTCTAAGGTCATTAATATTACCTTCATCTCAGTTGATTTATTTGGAAATAAACATGAAAATATGCTGCATATATTTAGAAACTGAGTTAACTAACATGCAACTTTTACTATATCCTATCTAAGAACATGAAACCATATTTCATGTGTAAGAATATTTCTAGTTTAAACATGATCCAGGTGGATATCGGTGGCCACCCACCTTTTACAATTGGCTCAAAACAATTTTCTGACAATTTTGTTAATTTACTATTTTTAGCAGTTTTAACTTTCGGGGCCATTTTGAGGGCCTAAATGAAGTTTTTTTGGGATCCAGATTCTCAATGATAGCCAAAGGCATGAATGAGCCCCCAAAATGAATCTCCTCGAAGATACCTTTCCAATAGGCTATCATACGCCTAAAACGAAGATCGTATGAAAAAGTTACGACCCCGGGAAGTTGATGTACTAACTTACCCAGACGTGGCCCACATGACTTTTGGCGCTTCATTTCCTAGGGTTAGGTTTTTGGATGTCTAGGGTTTTTTTCATTCTTGTTTATTGTAAAAAGGCCTTCATATCCTCATGGTAATCATCTTCTTGCGAATGAGTGCAGTTGTCACATCTCTTCTCAGAGATAAGCCACCACCATTCCAACAAGCTTGTTTCCGCTGCTTTTTACAGTTTTAGCTTATTTCCTTATTGAATAGAAAACTAGTTTTACTGTATCTCTTTTATTTTGTGTTAAGAACCTGTTAATAATATGTACTCATTTCATTTTTCTCATAAAATCTGGATCAAACCATGTGCGTAATAGGATTATGAATATATTCCTCACATTCAGGTTTGAACAATATACTTTAATAAGTGCTTGAGCATGAGGAACCAGTTGACTTGAATGATAGTATGTCAAGATTTTTCAAAGAAGAGAGTGGTGGTTCAATATGGTTGTTTTCTGGAACCAATGTTTGATAAAGTCATGATTTTCTTAGCTCACTTCCTCATTTAGACCACTTTGCATGTCTCCCTCTATCATTCCTTTTCGATCATCTTCTTTCAAATGACTAGTCTCATCAGCGCATAGAGGTTCTTTAGAAAGGCATATCAGGAATTCCTCGTTCTCAGGTTCTAATGGTGGCTCTCCATTAGATTTGGTCCATGATTCTTTAGTCTCCCCTATAGGTTGGAAAGGGTTATTACATAGGGCTTCTTCTTGTGTAAGTGGCTCATGTAACTCTTGTTCTAATGTCACTTCTGGAAAGGCATATAGGTTCTTGACTATTGTCAATATTTGTTCTTCCCTTGAGGCAGATATTGAGATCCCAATTGTTTCTAGGATGGAGAGAGTTCTTCCAAATTATTGATAATCCTTGAGTATCTGTTGTTGGTTGATGGGTCATGTATCACACATGGATTAGTGCATGGGGTTCTTACAACTTCCAAAAGAAAACCTTAAAAATATTGAAGAAATGGAAAGGAAACACACTTAAAATAAATATAAGAAAACTAATCATGTAGTTGAAGCACCACCATGCTACTAGGACCCTGTTGTATCCAAGTTATCTGTTCACACAAGTTATCTTTTCTACTCAAAATAAAAAGGGATAATGCTAATAAAACACAAATTATAACTACTGAAAGGAAGAGGAAAACCTAACTTTGGAGCGACCCCACCAAAGTGGATGCGCAGGTTCTTACCTCTCGTCTTATCATCTTCTCTCTACCCTTAGGTTGTCCTTAAAAGAACACCACACTTGCATGAAAATAACTTGCATGAAAGGAACAATCAAAGCTTTGGAGAAACTCACTATAGTTTCCACGCAAGTTCTTGCCTCTCGTCTTACTATTTATCCTCCCCCAAGATGTGTAATTTAAAAGAAACCTACCTATGCTCTAATCCCTTTAGCACCTCCCCAACAACAACGCCAAAAATGTGGGGCTAAATATATGCACTATTAATTCCCACATTAAATTATTAATCGGGTCTCATAAGATTCAAGGTGAAGGCACAAGAAATGCAGGATCATAGGATTATTATTCTCAGGCCAGTGATAATATGAACATACTGAGCAAATTAAATTAAAAAAAACTGTAGGAAATACACTAATGATTCATCATTGGGACATAGGAATAAATTAGTGCTATAAATGCTTAGATCACAATATTTCATACACTCAGGTGATGCTCATGTGATTAATCATGAGTAGCTGACTTAAGTTTCATGTCCTTCAATGGATTCCAGTAGTGGTTAACAAGATAATCAAATGGCTAAAAATTAACACTAAGGAAATCATCACTGGGTTACAGAAGAACTAATGCAATAAGGGTTCCGAGTTGCAATATTTCACAAATAGTTGTTTGTGCAAATTTATGAGAATATCTCATTAGTGTCTTAACCTTTAATTATTATTTCTTGTAGTGGATCCACACATATGATGCAATAAAACAAGTCAAGGAAATGCAATAAAATAAGCAAGAAAATATGATAACATACTTGCAAATTAAATGAAATGCGAATGTAGGAAATGAACCTAACTAGGAAAGAGAGAAAATATGGAAAAAGACACAAAGCACACCACTCATCATACACACAAGGATTTAATTATCCATATGCATTCAACACTCTGTTTACACTATATAAATTTGAACTACACACAGGTACCAGAACAGGAACAGTAGCAGGTAACCAGACAGGAATAATAACAAGTACCAGAATTGGAACAGTAACAAGTACCATATGTAGTGCGGGAATATAAAAGAACAAAGTGCAGGAAATAGAAAGTTGGGTACAAGAAACATAGTACATAATTGAAATATGGGTGCGAGAAATAGAAAACACCTACCCCAAGACTGACCAAATCACGCATAGCAAAGAAATCAATAAAAAAGAATAAAATGTTAAAAACAATGCAAAGGAAACCAAAACACTCTAAAACAACTCATGCAATTAAAACTTCAAAATCATAAATTACCCTTCAAATGAGTACACCTGATACATAGGAACAATCATGGGATAAAAGAAAACAAATGCTTAGAAGAGGAATTTACTTACTTATATTCTTTAAAAGATTGTATGTATGAATAACATTATCTTTCAAGATGAATCAATCTTTTGAGAAGAAAATAGTATGTGTAGGAATAGGAAAACAGGGAGTTATGGAATGGTTTATTCTCTATGTACTAAATAATCAAATAGAGAACATGGATCTATACAGAGAATAGAGAATGAAATGGCGTAAGCAAACTTCTGCGATTTGTGTGAATTTAATATAATTGAGTATAATGTTGGACAAGGGTGAATTGTTGATGAGTGAAATGTGATTTGTATGGAAATGTATACATAGTAAAGAAAAATGGTAAGAATAAACATTGGGTAAATACCATGGTGTACTCCAATCAAAGGGAGGCATATCTAAATCAGATTATTAATTAAGACACTTGAAACAAAAATTTAAAGCATTGCAAACTAAATCTGAATTAAACAAAAATCAAATACATTAAAATCTAATTGATAAAAAACAAAAGAGAAGAAGCAGGATGTTACCAAGATGATGGGCCTTTCCCATGTTGGTTAATCATGCTTGAAGAGAATCAGATCAAACTGTAATAATGCACCAAAATTCAGCAGTGAACATCTTTCATTTATTTAGAAATCAAAAACTCTGATAACAACATTTTGTTCATCAACTTCATGTCTCTAATATGATGAATTTCTCTCAAATAAAAATGTTATGAATAATAATGATGGATCCCTTTCTAATACCTATGAGGATCTTATTTATACATGAAATCCATGGAGGAATGGATAAAACCAAACCCCCAAACTCAGAAAAATGAATTTGATAATTTAGGCAAAACTCATAAAATATGAGATTTACAATGATTTGGGAAAATTCGAGTGAGAGATCCACCCATATATTCCAAAATAATTTGAATTTTTTCCCTTCATCTACTCAATTTTCCACCTTCTAGACACAACCCATATCTTAGAATTTTGAGATCGACCTTCATCTGCACAAAAATTGAGGTGCAATTTTGCAGTTTGGGACTTTTACTTATTTTGGCTAAATATTTCCCCTTGAGATAGATTTCCACACTTGTGAACTGGGTGAATTCTATCACACATGTCTAGATCTTGACTTTTCTCTAGATAAAACCCATGTTCCCGATTTTCCTCTAGAGGCATGCTAATATGTCGAACCATAATTCGGTACCGGATGCTTGTAGAGTGTGCTGGTACTGGATGACTGTAGAATGCATTGGTACGAGATGACTATGCTGGTACTGAATGAATGTAGAATGTGTAGGAACATGTTGCTTGTTCATAGAAACATATGATTAATCCATCATTGATAAAATCATGTTAAAACCATATTTAATCACTAAAACAATAAGTAAAACATAATAATTAACCACATAGGTGAAGTGAATGATTTATTAGCTTGTGACAGGATAATGTCTATAAAATGTATGAAAAGTGAAAGAATATGTCTTATGAATGGAAGTTTTACATGGTAGAAAATGTGACATATTTGGAGCTCAACAACAGTTCGATGACTAAGCATTTAAATGCGTGTAACACCGTATTAAGCCAATTATTGTTTGTGGATATTAAGATCATTGATGAGGAGAAATGTATCAGCCTATTATGTTATTTTCTAGACTCCTGGGATAGCTTAGTTGTGGCTATTGGGAGTAATACAACCACACTAGTGCTAGAGGACATGGTTGATTCTCTATTGTTTGAAGAAATGAGAAGGAAGAACATGGAAGGATTGACCAAAGATGCTCTGGTAGTGAATGGTCAACCGATAGATAGAGCTAAAGCTATATTCTTCAGTATAAAGTTCAAGTCAAATGGTAGATCTAAATCCCTGGTTTTGTTGATGCAAAGATGTTGGAAATGCCGTAAAATTGGGCATTATAAAAAGGATTGTACGTCGAAGTGTTAGCACTCCATAAATTTGTTCGATTGATAAACAAACGATAAAGGTTCCCTACAAACCAACTTTAGAGATGGGTACTAGTCTGCTCAGCTTAGAGAGGGCTCTCTCTTGTCACTTGGTCTTTAACAATTAGTTGTCTTTAATAATTCAATGGCTAGATTTTGTTGTTTTGTTTTTTTCTTTATAATTTCATTGGCAAGTAAGGGGAGGCACACTTAGGGATATGGAGTCAAACTTCTGAAATGAATGGAGGCATTGACTGGTCTATAGAAATATCCATAGGATAAAGGATAAATGAGGCGATAAATCTGAGTTATAAATTGTAAATTTGAAGAATCTAGGAAGAAAATAAAACATATAACTGCATCAAAGCATTAAATAAATGAATTTCGAATTAGTTAGGAAGAACTTAACACATTTTAAATTTCTTCAGCCAAGAGCATCACAAGATGAATTCTAGACTTTTGACTATCCAATTTAAACAGAAGACAGTGAAAATGAAATTAGAAATACAGGAAATACATACAAATATAGGAGACACAACTCATATCACCACCATTAGAATCTTTTCATCGAAACTTCAAGACTTCTGCATGTGTATTCAATTCAGCTTTAGAAAATTACATTCAAGTTCTGAATAGATAAAATTGTGCCCTTGCACTTCTGCCAACCCTTAATACATTTGGAACTCCTAATATTTATACAAGCTGATTTCCTTTGGTTTGAAACCTATTACAATGATTGAAATGAAACGTTTCAGTTTTTGAAACCGATTACAATGAATACAAATGACAGTTTCAGTTTGAAACCGATTACAATGATTAGTAAGGAAACATTTCATGATCCAACTTATGATTCCTCCGACACTTCAGTCCCATTCGTTGCCACTTGTTCTGCTCTAGTCTTCCACCTAATTTTCCATCTTCAGTGACATCTAGACATCATCTACTGGACCTTGGAAAACTGCACTTTGTCTTACCCAACCATACTATCTCCTTCCATTGCAAGTTACAAGGGATATCATAATATATCATTTCTTTGATCAGGATTTCTAGGTCAATGTACGAAGCATATGCCATGACTGTTAGTGTAATTTTAACTTCTTTGAATTGATTTAGAGTCTTAAAGTCTGTAATTAGATGCTCAACCAATGTAGCTCCTTTCATATTTTCCTCCAAGTTTTCAAACTTGGAGTGATCCATTCTGTTAGCGATAATTCTTGTTAGCGATATCATCTAGCACCATCGGCGAAATCTCCACAGAAGGGCTTCATCGGCATATCGGGAATCGGGATATCGGAGATCTCGTGCGCAAGGAGTTCATGCATTTTGAAACCGTGAATCCCGAAACTCTGATGGGGAGTTGGACTGCGGTCACATGGAGTGATGGTCACATTGACCAGGAGTTATAGCTAGCAGGGGCAAATGCACAAAGGAGCGCATCAGGGATCGGTATATCACGAGTCCTGAGGACTTTCACATTTCGACATCAAAAAGTCTGAAACCCCGACAGCGGAGTATAAGGCTACGGTCTTATAGGGAGGCGGTCACRTGGACCARGTACGGTGATGTCCCAGGTACCRAWKKGATRWGGSCWAARTSCMWCGKRGATGCCRGGRATKMATGCAGAGRAMAGWGGKTGGTKGWRGCCTCTCCTCAGTCATTTATTTGAAGAGTATGGAGGTCYYGACCAAAAATCTACCCRGGAGGGYCCCYYGTACCGGTTCTCTTCAGGAAAGCCACGCCKAGTMTHSARYTCRCCAGARGAACCTGCACACRCCAGTYCAATATTCAAAGGGCTCRGCTACCCCCTGGYGCGAGCCMKRCYGAATTAAAGAGGMGTAWGWYAGRAGGASCWRWGGATCRGRTTTGATTGAGGCAGACTGACAGCCCATCCTGATAGAGAAACTCCYSAAMGTCAAGMATYKAATTCAKRGCCGCTTYGGCTCAGAAGARGGGATTTAAAACGATCCTRAGAGCAGGAAGGCAMGGTGATGTCCYAGRTACCGATTTGATGTGGGCTAAATCCCAGTAGCTGCCAGGAATGAATGCAGAGAAAAGAGGGTGGTTGAGGCCTCTCCTCAGTCATTGATTTGAAGAGTATGGAGGTCCCGACCAAAAATCTACCCGGGAGGGTCCCCCGTATCGGTTCTCTTCAGGAAAGCCACGCCGAGTCTTCAATTCGCCAGAAGAACCTGCACAGGCCAAGTCAACATTCAAAGGGTTCAGCTACCTCTGGCGCGGTCCATGCTGAATTAAGGAGGTGTATGACAAGGGAGCAGAGGACATATTTGATTGAGGTAGACTGACAACCCATCCTGATAGAGAAGCTCCTCAAATGTCAAGCATTGAATTCATGATATGATCACGCCTTCAGCGCCTGAGTCAGTTCCAAGTATATGTAGGCATTTTCGCCATTTTGTAAAGAATCGATGGTTGAGCAGAGCTCCTAGTTGTAAAACTTTAATGAAGCACTGTTATCTCTGGTTATGTATGAACTCTTGAGACTTCTTGCCTTGTGAATGTCAGTTTCTTTCATGTCTTTGTTCAAACTGTGTTAGAGCTGCTTGGAATTGGAGAATCCAGTCGAGTTACAACTGTTATAGGATGATGTAGAATTTGATCACTGTGACAGTTGCATTGCTTCTAATCAGTCCTTGTGACTTTCCTAACGCTGAACGACTTGGAATTGGAGAATCTAGTCAAGTCCCTTATCAGTACCTCGAAGCCCTGAACCTGAGGATCTTGCGTTCGGGGTTTTTCTTCAACAAACTGCAGAAAGCCTGTTGCCTAAAGTAGCTTGTTCACTCCTCTTATCAAGTCTTCTACCTGTTCACCTTTTAATCAACCCACTGGATAAAATTAGGATTCCAGACCTCCTTTGTTCTTTACGTACCAGATCCAGTCCCCGAGTTAGAGAAATATCTCCTCGAGCCCTTATCTCCATTTGATCACCCATAAAAAACCACCATGACATAAAACTGATGGACGTCGGGCTCTGCTCCTGATAGCAATCCAGGAGTGACTTCCGTCGCTAACATTTCTGGCACCATTGTTGAGGACGAAGTTGAAGATTTTCCCTGGGCAGAACGACAAGGATCAACTAATTCTGAAGGTGCATCAGAAATCAGAATTATTCAGATTGCTATTGTGCACCTGGCGACTCCACTGTGGCGACTCCATTGTTTCCACTTTACTGTTTCAGTTGTGGCCACTGTTGGCACACCTGAAAGCTGACCCAGAGGATCTTTCTCGAGAAGGTTTCAGTGGCTTCTTTCTTAGCCTGAGAAGTTTCCTGGGGTAACGATAATGTTAATATCTAGACTTTGATGGTGAACAAGGACTCGACACATTCGAAGCTGCGCATCCTTCACCTGGTGACTCCATGATTCGAGGATCAATTGGTGACTTCACTGGTTCGATATGGAGGAAATTCTGGCTCGAAGGTTTGCTCCATTTAATTTTTCTGCTATTCCTGGTTTTCCTAATGTTGTCCCCTCTATGGATGAATGGGGTGATTATTTGCCCAGATTTAGAGAGCATGAAGAGGACAACCCTGCTTAGCACCTCAGTGAGTTTCATGAACTCATGCATCAGTGGGAGATACATCATGAGGATGTATTACTGAAAATGTTCATGTTCTCGTTAGCAGGGGATGTGCGTAAATGGTATCATTCTTTACCCCCTGCTAGCATTTCTTCACTCGGTGAATTCCATGCAGCTTTCACTACCTATTGTCAGAGGTTGTATTCCCCTGAGTTAATTTGTCATAATTTTTGTGAGGGATACCACAAATCTATACAAGAGAAAGCTATTTCAGACGTAAGCTGTGGGAAGGATCTTGATGACCTAGATCAGGAATCAGTCCTTTCTCCTCCCCATTCTTCTGCTTTGGGCAAAGTTATGGAACTAATAAATTCTATCACTACCAGACTTGACAAGTGAGAATCTTAACAATACGCTGAGGATTTCCCATCCTTTGAAGAAGAGGCCCTTAGCAGCTCTACTGAGGGCGATTATGAAAAAATCTTTCCCACGGGACCTGTTTATGGTCATTATGAATCTGACCCATGGGAGAGCCAAGAATAAGAAATCCTCCCAGATATGATTATGTCTGATGAGGGATGTAAGGATAGAATACTGGGGGAGGAAGTTGCTCTGAGTGAACTAATGATATCTCTCATCGCCCAACATGCAAGGTTAAAATATGAGGACAATGGGGAGGATTTTCCAGTCTCTGAGGTAGATGTTCTAGATGGCTCTCTCGAGGAGAATATTGAAGATCCCATAAGTGCATTAACATCTGTCCCTGATGAGCTTGCTGTCTCATAACAGAATAATGAAGTGGTAGTTGGGGAAGAGGACTGTTCTCTTTTTCTTCATGAGATTTCCCATGATGTATTTACAGTTGGGATTGAAAAGGAGGATCTGGAGATCGTTCCTTTTTTGCAAGATGAAGAAGTCTGGTGCTCACCCAGCTTTAACGACTATTCAGTTGAGGAGCAGCAGAGCCCCACATCGCAGATTGATGACCTGGGTAGCAGCCAGCCCGTGTATGACAGCTATGAATCAGGTTCTGAGATGGACACCCAGAACTTCCAAGAGAAGACTGCAGAGCCTTCTCCTCTATTCACAAATGAAAGACAATGCGAGGAAATCAGCCCCCCTAAGCAACAAATTGAAAAGAAGAGCTCTCCCACAGGTCCTATCTATGATGATTATGACTCTGACCCTTGGGAGAGACAAGAAGAGGTACTAGAAGAACCAAAGGAGCAATCGAAGATGCAGTTTACAGACTGCACAGAGCTAGTCAGCAAGTAGCCACTGCCTGATATCAATCAGCCTACGTTAGTTGTCCACCCACCTGTGCTTACCATAGATATTCGACCACACATCCACAACTATTTAGCAGAGGAGGCTGCCTGTTGCCAATTTTCTGGAGTTTTCCACTGGTCCTATTAGCCCGTGAAGGAATACATGGAGTTGCATTTCCTTCATAAATTGGAGCCACCCTATTTCATCTCAACTTTAGCCTGTAAGGAGGAGTTGAAGAGCGTAACCGTTCTATTGTCATGGTTACACCACCTGTTTGTAATCATCGACAGAAGGAAGGAGCTTCCATTCAGGAAGTTACTTGATTGGCTATGGTGGAAATTTGCTTTCACCTAGCCTCATGTACAAAGTATATTAGTATTAGGCTGTACATAAATAAGCTCCTTTGAGCATGTATGTTTATTTTGTTCATTTTTACTTATCGACATGTATTTTCAGCAGGCTGTTTCGAGCTTGACTCCATATCCCAACAAAAAGGTGACTGGAACTGCAGAAGGAGTTCTTAGAGCATCGGACGAATCTATCCCCCATGGAGCCTAATGTTAGCGATAATTCTTGTTAGCGATATCATCTAGTGCCATAGGCGAAAGCTCCACAGAAGGGCTTCATCGGCATATTGGGAATCGGGATATCGGAGATCTCGTGCACAAAGAGTTCGTGCATTTTGAAACCATGAATCCTGAAACTCTGATGGGGAGTTGGACTATGGTCACATGGAGTGATGGTCACATTGACCAGGAGTTATAGCCAGCAGGGGCAAACACACAAAGGAGCGCATCGGGGATCGGTATATCGCGAGTCCTGAGGACTTGCACATTTCGACATCAAAAAGTCCGAAACCCCGACAGTGGAGTATAAGGCTACGGTCTTATAGGGAGGCGGTCACGTGGACTAGGCACAGCCAAAGGGCCAGTAGGCCGAAGTGCATCGAGGATCGGAGGATCGGGATTCCTAAGGACAGGCGCGCGTTGACATTGCAAACGTCGAAACCCCAATATAGAGTCGGGGACCACCACGGCTAGGTGAAAAGGCCGAGAGGAAAGTTAGAAGGACCCGTGGATCGGGTTTTCATAGTGATTCCCAAAAGGAATCTAAAGATCCACTTTGGCTCAGAAGAGGGGATTTAAAATGATCCTGAGAGCAGGAAGGCACGGTGATGTCCCAGGTATCGATTTAATGTGGGATAAATCCTAGTAGCTTTCAGGAATGAATGCAGAGAAAAGAGGGTGGTTGAGGCCTCTCCTCAATCATTAATTTGAAGAGTATGGAGGTCCCGACCAAAAATCTACCCGGGAGGGTCCCCCGTACCGGTTCTCTTTAGGAAAGCCACGCCGAGTCTTCAATTCTCCAGAAGAACCTGCACATGCCAAGGCAACATTCAAAGGGTTCAGCTACCTCTGTTGCGGGCCATGCTGAGTTAAGGAGGCGTATGACAGGGGAGCAGAGGATAGATTTGATTGAGGTAGACTGATAGCCCATCCTGATAGAGAAGCTCCTCAAACATCAAGCATTGAATTCATGATATGATCACACCTTCAGCGCCTGAGTCAGTTCCAAGTATATGTAGGCATTTTCGCCATTTTGTAAAGAATCGATGGTTGAGTAGAGCTCCCAGTTGTAAAACTTTAATGAAGCACTGTTATCTCTCGTTATGTATGAACTCTTGAGACTTCTTGCCTTATTAATGTCAGTTTCTTTCATGTCTTTGTTCAAACTGTGTTAAGGCTGCTTGGAATTGGAGAATCTAGTCGAGTTGCAACTATTATAGGATGATGTAGAATTTGATCACTGTGATAGTCGCATTGCTTTTAATCAGTCCTTGTGACTTTCCTAACGCTGAACAACTTGGAATTGGAGAATCCAGTCAAGTCCCTTATCAGTACCTCGAATCCCTGAACCCGAGAATCTTGCATTCGAGGTTTTTCTTCAACAAACTGCAGAAAGCCTGTTGCCTAAAGTAGCTTGTTCACTCCTCTTATCAAGTCTTCCACCTGTTCACCTTTTAATCAACCCACTGGCTGAAATTAGGATTCCAGACCTCCTTTCTTCTTTACGTACCAGATCCAGTCCCCGAGTTAGAGAAATATCTCCTCGAGCCTTTATCTCCATTTGATCACCCATAAAAAACCATCGTGACATAAAACTAATGGGCGTCGGGCTCTGCTCCTGATAGCAATCCAAGAGTGACTTCCATCGCTAACACATTCTACACTGCGTGAGGCGAGCATTGTATTCTTCCCAATCATACAATTTTCCCTTGCCATCCCAAAATGGTGGGAGGCCTTTGATAAACAATTCTTCAAAAAAATCTTTGAACTCTTGCACACTTTTCTCCATCTGTGTTGCCTTGGTCTGGATTGATTTCAACAGGTTATGTTTAACAATAACCCTCCTCGCCCAGATAATCAATGTAGTTCTATCTTTAACTCCAATATTTTGAAGTTATATAGTAGGAATGGAGTTTAGTAGATTTATGGAATTTTGGGCCCATTCTGATGGCTTCTTTGCTAAATTCTCATTCACAATAGTGCACTTTCTTCTGGCTGTGATGGCTATGTTATCTTTATCATTGATGAAATTCAAATACATTTTGAACTTGGCATCTTTAGTAGCTATAGAGTCTCAGATGATATGCTTGGCCCCTTGCAACATGCCTTTTCCTTTTAATCACATCTTCAACTTATCTATCCTTTCCTGCATGACTTCATTCTCCTTTTGAAATTGAGCCATTCTTTCATCCTTTTCTTGCATATCCTATTTCAATTTCTCTGTGCTCCCTTTTAGCCCTTTGATTTATCCTTCTTTCAGGCTAACTTGTGACATATCCTAGACAAACCCTTCAGTGTTTGAACCAACTTATGTAGTAGGAGGTAGAACTATTGCTCCGTTTAGCAATTCTATCTTCTTCTGTGACCACTTCACGTTTTCTCGTTCTAGATGCAACTCTCTGGCCTTGTAGTCCAATGACTCTTGACGAAGTGTTTCATTTTTTGTTCTAGAGAAACCAATTTTGTTTTTTGTGGATGCTTTGTGGCAGACATTTCAGTTTCTTCTTCAAGCTTTGAATTAATTTGTCTTTTTCATCCAATGAGGATTTCACCCCTTGGGGACCTTCAGATTCCAACCTCTTGAACTAAGTCTGACAAGCTCTGCTAGATGCATTTTCTTGCCTTAATTTCCCTTCCAATTTCATTTCATAAGATGATAGCTTTGAATTCTTCAAGCTTAAACTCAGGTAATCAGAATATAACATATCACTAGTATTCCTATGGAATTTGACCTTGTCTAGAGCACTGATGTTGTCATACCTTATCTTTGTTTCAAAGACTTTGTCTTCATCTGCAACTGCAGTGTTAAAGGTCCTCTTCTCAATATCCCTTACTGCGAACATAGAATATTTATGCAGAGAAGACTTTTCCACTTCAGGGACTAAATCCCTCATCTCACCCAAAGTTATGTTTCCTTTCTCAGCATACTATTTTGCCAAATCTTCTTTAGATTGATAAAATTCCTCAGATGCTTTTATCAAAGATGTATTTGTTGCTACTAAAGGTTCTTGAGCCACCTTCACTTTGGATTTTTCTTTCCTTTTTAACCTCTACAGTGCTAGTGCCACTTTCCACCATATCTAGATTTACTTGTCCTCTAGGCTCTTCCTCCTCTAAATCAACCATCTGTTGAGACTTTGTAATCTTCATCTTCTTAGGATAAATTTGTTTATCACTGGTGACCATGGCCTCTGAACTGCTTCTTTTGCTATAAACAATCATCTTAGGAACCTTTACTATAAGTTTCTAAGAATCTTTTTGTGTTTGAATCCATTGTAAGGTTTCCTCCACTTGTTGTGTTTGAGCTTGTTGTAGGGTTTCCTCCATATCAACACATACTTCTAGGTTTTCTAGTTTATCAAAACGCTCAATATGTTCATTCTCATAAGGGGCCTGTTTTTTCATCAATCTTCTCTTGGATATGAATTGGTGTGGATCATATTGTAACGACCCTGCTTAAATAGATGAATATGATTATTAATTATAATTAATTTAATAATATAACTGTCCTAAAAGATTATCTAAACCATAATCATTTCTTAAAATAACATTAACTAATTAATTATTATTAATTAGTTATTCATGATGGTCAATGATTAATTTAAGTATTAATTAACTCATTAATTGATAAGGTAAATAAATAAAAGGAGGATAATAAATTATATTATTAAATTAAGTTACGTACCCAATAAGGGATAACATATTAACTACAAGGGATAAGATATTAAATAAAGGGGATAAGGGGCATTAACGGGAAAGGATAAGAAAGTAATAAATGAGTTAGGTAGGGAGGAAATGAGGCGGGAGAAGACAATGAAGGAGGGATAAGGAAGGGAAGGAGGTGGACAGGAGGCCATTCTATGGGAGGTTGGGGATGGATTTTGGGAGCTCTGGGATTTGCAGAGAGAAGTGAAATTTTGGGGTGGGATTGTATCAGTGCACCGGGGTTGCTGGAGGTTTTGGGCATGGGGGCCAGGATATCCATATGATATCCTAGAGCTAGGAAGTTACCTAGTTGGCAGGGAGGAACTAGGTTTTGGGCAGTGTTTTACGGTGCAGTAGTGGTCAAGAAGGCATTTGGACAATAGAGGGTTATTAGCATCAGGTTCAGGTATTTAAGATTTTGCATTGTTTTTAAACTGTTATAAAATTTTATTATGTGTTGTCAAATTTATAAATGCTTAGGTGCTCAATTAAAAGAATTATTGAATTTTGTTTGAAATCAGGTAGATATACTGTTACAGTTTATGAAATTATTTGATGTAAATTCTATTCGGCCCCTACATTTGGTATTAGAGCATCTTAGTTTAAAATCTGGGCCTATGGGCCAAGTTCCCAGCTCCAAGCTCTAGCTCTCATTCCCCTCCGCTTAACCTGCAATGAAAACACAAAAATTTTAATAAAAATAGAAATAAAATAAATAAATGCAATAAGAATTTTAACACGAATTTACTAAAGTAAAACAAGCTACTAGGGTTGTTACAGAAATATTTGGGTATCATAACAAAATCTTTATGACATATAGCTGCTGAAAACTACGATCAACCCTAAACCTACCCCTAGGGTTTCATCTATCATGCAAAAATGGATAAATCAGCTTATAAAGTTATCTCACATGCTAATTTTGATGAGGGTCGAATTAGGGTTTGAAGTAGACAAAATGAACAAATTACATGCAAGTTTTTTGCTACTCTGTTCCTTTTTAGCAACAAGGAATTCCTACACTTTTAGGGAAACACATAAATCTTTCCCTAAATTTTTGCATACATAATGAAACTCTGATTCGCCTTGGATTTCATAATTGGTAATTTACCTAAACCTACCAAGTAAATAAGGCCTTAAAACAAATTGCTTTAGCTAAATATTGTCAAACAGAAAAGTTAATTGACTACTTTTGTTCCAATTAGTAACTTGGTTATTATAATCAATATTAAATCCTATGTCAGCAGCTTATACATGCATGAAAACTAATCTGGAACGACTTTTCTCAGCCAAATTTGGCATATCCTTAAAGGGGAAGTTCGCCGGAAAGCTTCTCTTTATGGGAATAGAAAGTCACATGTGTGGCTGCTATACTGGATATCTTATGCAGTTTGAATGAAGGCACAACAAGTACTGATGATGAGTTGGTTGTTGGAGGTGAATAAAATAATTTTATGACACCTAATCAATGCAGGCCTGTAGGACATCTTTATGCAGTGAATTATCAAGAAGGAATGGGCAGTTTACTATGGTGGAATTTAATGAATACCAACTACAAAAAATAATATTTGGAGGTTCCTAAAATAATAAAAAGTTAGCAAAGACATATGTTTAGCATCTCCACGCAGTCAAGGATAGAAAATAAGTGTTGTCGAGTAGATTTGGCAGAAATTTGAAATTATGCTAAGAGAAAATGGATGAGTAAATTAGCTAATAGCCAGTTCCATCATTCATTGGGTCATCTACACTTAGTGTTTATGCCAAATTCGCCAAACTAAGGAAACCCTGTTGTGAAGTTTCATGTTAAATATGTCAGATAGGACCACGTAGAAGAAGCCACAGACAGAAACATATTGAAGAGGAGATGAACTCAAAATATATGAACCTTGAACACCAGAAAAGATTGGCATAAATATTAGTGAAACTTTGATGTTCTACAGGAATCTGGCAAAAAAAAAAACAAGTTACATCTAGATTCCACGACAAATCTATAATACATTTTCATAGACGTGGACTTTATCGCTCATGCATGTCTTCCTGACACGACTGGACAGAAAGGGTTCCTGTCAGAACCCAGACATCCTTCAGATCCAGAGCCTATAACCACACGGAAGAAACCATAACGTGGATAGAACAGACAAATGTCAAAGACCACCTATACCTATGCACCATCTGAAAGGTGATTATGCAGAAGAGTAAACCCTAAGGGTAGCGAGGTGTGATGCCAAGAAATAGAAGAACATTAAAATGCAATTCAAAAATTAAAATACAGTATTTGAGTGGCTTGTTCTGAATACTTACATCAATTGCTATCAAAGAAAGGCGGCCTGCATGGTTGCATTTTTCAAGTTTGACATAAATCAATTACTCTTTGATATCTTCTCTAGTGTCACATACAAAACCTTAAGCTCCCCTTCACCCTTTTCAAGAGCCTTATAGATTGACTTCTCATTTTCTGTTGAGGTTGTTGATGTCAACATGCCTGCTGGAATTTTAAGAGAAGTAAGCCCCATCACCATCACTTGATCGAATATCATTAACCTGCTAAAGCGGGCCTGGTTTATCCATTTTGGCGGCCAAAACATCTATCAGAAGCATGAGGATCGCCGCAGCCATGGCCTGCTTTCCAAACCCTTGTGATTTTAGCTTCTGAATAACAACCCTGGTAGACTAAGAAAACGAAGGAGGCAACGAAGTAGAATGCCAAAAGAAGTAGAACGCTAAGCCAAGGAAAGAGGTGAGCTTAGGTTTTGGTATTGAGAGTCGGAGGCCGGGCACGTGGGCCTCATGCCAAAAGCCTGACCTTAAAGGCTGCCAGCGAATGCCAATGATTTTCTTATATATATTAATGTTTAGTTTAATAGTTTATTTAAAATATTAATATGCCCTTTTGAATAATTAAATTTTCATTTATTTATTTTTTATTTTGATTAAATTTTAGTTTTATAACTTATTTAAAGGTATTAGTAAGCTAGTGTAAATTTAAATTATAA
>JASDQU010817275.1:14557-26538 GCA_032191745.1 Picea mariana | reverse complement strand
TGAGAACTCGCCCTGACAACTTTGGTTGATGCAGGTCAAAGCATACAGGATGGTCAGGACTCGAGGGAATCGAGGTAGGGGAGCGTCGTCGCAAGCACTGCCAACACCTCCAGCGCCACCACCACCATCGCCCAAACTAGCCCTCATACTGCGCTCGTTGGAAGCCATCAACGAGACTTTAAAGGGGCGACAAATGGCAGGGACTGAAGTGGAACCCCCACCGTCTAAAACGGGTAATCCAAAAGTGTCAAGGGATTCAGGGGGAGGACCTCCACCTGAAGACATCACGCGGGAATTGCAGAAGATCAAACTTCCGGAGTTTGCCGGGGGTCGCACCAGTGAACGCGCGGAAGCCTGGTTGGAAGGCATGACCAGGTGTTTTTCCTTAAGGGACTATGCGTCCAACTCAAAGGTGAAGATCGCCATTTTTCAGTTAAGAGATAGTGCCTTGAACTGGTGGGGAAACCTGGAAAGACAACTGCACCTTACCCTAGACACGGTGTCTTGGGAACTTTTCGAGGAGAGGTTCCGAAGGAAATATCTACCAGCGTACTATGAGGAACAACAGGTAGGGGCATTTCATGCCTTAGTACAGGGAAACAGAACTGTAGAAGAATATGAGATCAGATTTATGGAATTGGTCAAATATGTGTCGTATATGGATAATGACCAACGACAGGCAGAGCGCTTCATCTCAACACTAGGTCCTATCGCTTGTTTCTGAGATGAAAAATACCCGGAAATGAGCAGAAATGGCATGTAATTGGCATACTGTTGAGATGAAGTTGAACGAGGGTGGTCGCGCCAAGTTTCAAATGGTCTAGTTTTCAAAAAATAATAAAATAACCAACAAAGTGCCCCTTTTATACTTTTCCAAATTTTGGGGGTGTGAGGGAATGGTTTGGGGAAACCCGCTTTTCACCCCGAAATGTATCTGCTGGCACTAGGTATCTTCGATCAAAAACCATGGTTTAAATTTAGGCTTGCTTTCCAAAATTATCCTCCACGTAGTTTCTCCCCCTCAAAATCATCCTGAACCGTCAATCTTTGAGATTTCATGATCCATGCCATATCGGTCCCCATCCGGTTAGTGCTCCTACTAGTTTTATCCTTTCTTTGCCAAATTTATCCCCTACCTTCGTTTATCAGGATTCCAAACCAATCTAGTGTCTCACTAGCTCCTGAAATATTAATTTCACATAAAAACATTTAATGGTGACTAACATGGGCTCCAACCAGGGATGTTATCCTCCCAGCAAGGTAGCAAAGAATGGAAGACCAAGTTCTCACCCATTGGGATTTATTTTACTCCTGCAACTAAATCGATCAACATCTTATTCACAGAACTTTGTTCACCTAACTCAAATTATACTCAACATAACTTAGGGCCTTTGCTTCGAGATTCAATTTCTGTTGATTTTATTTTAATTACTTCAACTGAAAAATAAAATGGTTATATACAATGAAATGGAATGGGTGAAAATTTATTTAAGCGATATAATGCTTGAGAAACCTGCCATTCATAGGTCCCCCACCAACAACATATCCATTGTGTTCCTATAGCAGGTAGGCATTATTTCCATGGTATGCCACAATTTTGAAAGGTCCCAGCCACAAATGGTCAAATTTCCCATGCTTTCCTCTGTCTTCATTCCTAGCATCCCATTTCAACACCAAATCCCCTACTTTGAAATCCTCCTCCTTAGTATGTCTGTCAAAAGATTTTTTAACCCTGTCTCGGTGTAGTTGAGAGTTGTTGAAGGATTTCTCTCTTGTTTTTTTATCATTGATTAGTTCATTTTTCCTCCTCTGAGTGGCATCTAGTTCAACATCTTGCTCTTGTAACAATCTAATCACTGGAAATCCTAATGAAGTAGGAAAAATTTCCTCTATGCCATAAACAATCTAGAAGGGTGAATTAGCAATATATCTTTTAGTAGTGATTCTTTCAGCCCATAGTGCATGGATAAGCTTCTTGTGGCAAGCCTTTTTTTTTTTTTATCTTACATCAGTTTTTTGATAATTCTGTTCAAACTCTTATTGAATGACTTAGCTAACCCATTACCTTGAGGGTAATAAGTTTTGGAATGGCCAAGATTTATATTGTAATCACTGCATATATTTTCCATCTTTTTGGACTTAAATGCTGTTGCATTGCCTGTAACGATTTTTATTGGACAACCAAACCTAGACAAAATATTGTTTTCCAAAAACTAAATGATAACAGTATAAGTGGCTTACCTTGTGGGAACTGCTTCAATCCACTTGGTGAAATAATTTGTGGCTGTCAGTATCCACTTGTGCTAAGTTGAGGAATGTAGATGAATTTCTCCTATGAAATCAAGGCCCCATTGTCTAAAATGTGCTTCAATAGAGATATGCTTCAGGGGAAAAGGCTGCAATTTTCTCTTTCCATAAAAAATTTGGCATTCATGACAGCTTAAAACTTCTTTGTAAACATCAGAAAAAATGCAAGGCCAATAGAAACTAGCCCTCAATATCTTTTGCACAGTAGTTTTCCAACAATGGTGCCCTCCACACTCACCTTTATGAAACTCTCTAATGGTCTTTTCCACTTCTTCCTCCAACAAACAACTTAGCAATATTCCTCTCAGATCCTTCCAATACAGAGATTGATTTAAAATATAGAACTTTGCTGCTTTTAGCTTCAAAAACTTGGCCTTAGTTTTGCTCAATTCAGGAGGAGCCTGCAAATTTATCAACACATAAATAATGTCAGCATACCATGGGGAGTCAATGAATTTTTGGGATACCCAAGGAATATTTTCTTCTTCTGAATCTGTTGGCAAATAAGCAATGAAATTGATTCCCAATAGCTCAAAATTTGTCTATGCCATCATATTTGCAAGTCCTTGCCCCTTGATCAAATTTGTTGGTTTGATCTCAAGGTCATACTCCAACAACATAGTTATCCAATTGCCCCTTTTTCCCTCAGGATCAGGCTGAGTTAAAATTTCCTTCATAGAACTACTGGGCACATAAGAAATCGTATGAGAATGCAAGATATAAAATCTAAAATCCTTTAGGGCCCTGACCAGTGCACAAGGATGATTTTAAGGATGAAAATTTATATTAAAATGTAGAAATCTGGGCTAATCTTGCTAGTTCTTAATATGCAAAATGTAAAATGTTTGGCGAAAGTTTTGTAAAAATATTCAAATTTCTAAGTATTTTATATAGTTTCTTTAAGGTTTTGGTGATTTTTAAGGTTAAATCATTTTATTCTATGGAATTTGGGCGAATCATTTTTAGAAAAAATGGAAATTGGTGAATCTTTTTTGGAGAAAAACCATGAAAAATTAGCCCATTTGCGAAAATTAGCCCCTAAAATCATCTATGCCAGTGCATATTCCTGCTTTTCCATGATATCATACTTTAAAGTGAAATCCCTCATTGTCTTGCTATAATATTCTATAGGCCTCTCAAAATTTTGTTCATCCTTTTATAATAAAACACCAGCAATGGTGTGCTCTGAGGCAAAATAAAAAAATATAGTCTTTTCCAAATTGGGACTGGCCAACACTGGGGCCTTGGTCAATGCTAATTTGATATCTTCAAAGGATTTTATAGCTTCAGTATTCCACTTTATCTCACTTCCTTTTCTGAGCATGTTAGTGATATGCTTTATGATTTCAGCTAGGTTAGGGATGAATCTTCTCAGAAAATTTGCTTTCCCCAGGAAATATTGCACTTTTTTTTTGCTTTTGGGTATGCCAATTTTTAGGATTCCCTCAACTCTGCTAGGATATATATTTATTCCTTCCTTTGAAATAATGTGCCCAAGCAAATTCCCCACTTCCATGCCAAAATTAGACTTCTTGGGGTTCAATGAAATGCCAAACTTCCTACATTTTTTAAAATACCTCCTTAGATGTTTGAGATGTTCTTCATCAAAAACTGAATATACAATGATATCATCTAAGTAAATAACAATAATATTATATTTCTCATCAGCAAAGGCTATATCCATAGCCCTCTGGAAAGTTTCTCTTGCATTCATGAGCCCAAAAGGCATTTTGGCATACATGAAAGTGCCCCATGGTGTTGTAAAAGTTGTATTTTCCTGATCATTAGGGTGTACCATGATTTTATTGTACCCATAGAAACCATCCAACATTGATATTTTTTGAGAACCAACCACTTTTCATCTTAGGAAATGAGTAATTGTCATCATTTGCGAACAAATCTGCATATTATTCTTCACAACAATATTCCTCATCAATGTTCAAATTTGCAAATTCACCATCCATCTTCAAAAACATACTAGTACTTAATATTGTCAGGTACTGTTGCTCCATGCTTGACCTCAATCTCATATCCCCTGTTAGGAAAAAATGGAATCTTGAAAACCGAGGCTGAAGTAGCTAAAGCATCAACAATCTGATTCTGACCCCTTGGAATAATTGAAAGACTATATTCTGAAAATTCTTCAAGAAGGTCAAGCACTATATTCCTATATTCTCTTAATATGAGGTGCTTTTCTTGATATATTCCCTCTACTTGATTTATAATCAACTCAGAATCCCCATGTACAACTATCCTCCTAGCACCCATTTCTTTCAAACTCTTCAATCCCAATACTAATGCCTCATATTCAACCATATTATTTGTGCAATCAAAAGAAAGATTGTAAGAGAAACGTTTTGTGGCCAATCTGGGGGGGTTAATCCACAGAACAACTCCTGCTCCTTCTCTACTGACAGCTCCATCAAAACTCATGTTCAACATCTCATTCTCTGCACTGTCTGGCGTTTATGAAATTTTCTCAGTTTTCTTATTAGATTTGTCTTTGGCATTCATATGAGTCTCTGGCACCTTCTCTTCAAAACTTGAATAATTAAAGAAAATGGAAGAACCAATATCAGTCTCCATTGAGTAAATGGGATGGTTGTTTGGATGGGATTTGTTATTGACTATGTACTTGAGAAAAAATTCCATGTACAACCTCCTATCTTGTCCATAAACAGTGATAGTGGCATATGACATATCCATTTGCAGAGTCCCTTTCAACTTTATAGCCCATGAACTAGATAAAAACATGCCAAATTTAGTTGGAATATCAACAACTACCACATCCATGACCATATTTTTGTTGGAATTTGAGACAAAGATACCACTAGATATTTGATTAGGCCCAATCATTTCACCTTCCTTGAATCAAAGGAGAAAAGGTATTTGTAAGGCCTTGTAATGTCCATGCCCAATTGATCCATGACTACCTTGGGCATCAGATTATGGGATTCTCCTGAATCCAACATAGCATTGTGCAGAGTCATATCATGAATCTTCATGCTGACATAGAAAGGAGGGATCACATCAGCATCATTACTCTCCTCTACACATGGGCCAAACAAGATGGCAGGATGATCATCTTGTATATTTAAAGTATCAGAAGTTTCTTCCATCTTCAACATCTTAATGATATGATTTCTATACTCACTATTCTTTATCAACTCATTGAATGGGGCAGAGATTTTAATTTTTTCCATCTCACTTTTAAAGTTAAAGGAAGATGAGGTTTTCTCTACCTCTTTGATGATTGTATCCTTTCTTTATTCAAGTACTTTCTTTAGGGGTTCTTCGTTCTTCTTTCCTTTCTCCACAACATCCTTTGCAATAGAGTCCTTCTTAGGATGACTTGAAGAATGTGTGTTATTTTGATATTCTTTGGTAGGATTTCCCTTTGGAGGATTTGTAGGCACCTTTTCTTTTCGAGGATTATATTGTTTCTGGAATTGCATGATGGCATTCGGCAGCCCTATCTGGTAATATCCCTTTTCCACTGACGACCTTTCATTATTGTCTTGTATGAATATTTCATTTGCATCCATGAACTGGTCCTGTTCTAATTTATTCAAAAACACCTTTGTTTCATCACCATCACAACAATGCATGTTGTCTTCAAAAGTTCCACCAAAATTTTCATTTACATAATTATTTTGAAAAGGAGGTCTTATTTTCTGATCACTTGGTTCATATGATCTCTTTTTTCTGATTTGTGGAACTACTGGTCTCCATTGATTCCTGGGTTGAACATCATCCCACTCTTTGGTGTTAGGATTATTATCTAAAGACATCCTTTCCATGATTTTCTCCATTGTCTTCATCATCAACTCAAACCTCTCTTCTAATAACCATGAGGTTGAAGCTTGTGCCTTATCTTGAACCTTGTTCATGTCCTTTTCAGAATTGTATTTGATCTTTCCTAAGGCCATTAGATTTACTTCAACCTCTATAGCATCAATCATCATATCATCTAGTGAAGTTGATATTATTTCCCTAAACAACAAATCAAAATCAATTTCAAAGGAATTAGCATATCTAAGTTGAGCAGCTCGAGGAGAAGGTTTTACTTCAGTAGGAATTGAGTTATAGACTTTCATAAATCTAGCTGAAAAATCTTGTATTGTTTCATCAGGTGACCTTCTCATGTTGTTGTACTAAGTTAACAACTGAAGGGGTTTTTTCTTGTCACCCCACTTTGCATAAAAACTTGTTTGAAAGGTTTCAAAATTTAATATACTTGCTGTTGGGACAACTCTGAACCATTTTCTGACTTCTCCTGCAAGACTTTGTGCAAACAACCTCATTTTTTCATCTTCATAATATACTTATTCTAGGTCCACAAAATCATTGAACCAATCTAAATGTTTTTGGGCTGACACATCACCTTCAACATCATACAACTTAATCCTATGATTATATTCCTGGGGAAAATCATGTAATTGAGCAGGTAGGACAAGAGGGGAAAAACTACCTGCCATAGTTGAAGTAAGAAATTGAAGTGGTTGTTGGTTATGAGTAGGAATCACAAGAGGTTTAATAGAGGTAGCTAAAATTAAATCCTGGAACCTCTTCTCATCAAAGATGATTTCACTCAAACTGGACTCAGATTTAGTTCTAAATAGAGTTTGCTCAAATTTCAAATCAAAATCAAGGTATTCAATGCTTGTCACTCCATATTTGTGAAAGGATAGATATATGTATAGACACAAATTTGAGCTTATTGGCCTTTATTTTCTTTTGTGTACAATCTTCTCAGATTCAGACACAAGGATTACAGCTTCTGGGTCTAGGTTTCTCCTGGTATGAATTCTCTTAGGGGCTAGGATTTCTAGCTCAAACTACTTTATGCTAATGGTTTATTTATAATAGAGTCACCAGGGTATATTTAGTCTTAGCTAATAAAGTGTTTGATTCATTATCACCCTCAGGAATCAAATCTGAAGCTTTAAGTCGTTCTTTTCCCAGGGAAGATTTCACTTTCGATCCCTGACAACGATGCTAGAATGATAGCACTTTGTAAATTTATTTAGCTGATAAACAAATGATAGAGGTAACCTACAAACCAAATTTAGCATTGGGTACTAGCCTGCTCAACTCAGAGAGGGCTCTCTCCTATCACTTGGTCTTTAATAATGAGTATTTTTTAACAATTCAATGGCTAGGTTTTGTTGTTTTGGGCTTTTTTATAATTTTTCTAGTAAGTAAGGGGAGGGACACTTAGGGATATGGAGTCAAACTTTTGAAATGAATGGAAGCAATGACTGGTTTGTAGAAATATCCAGAGGATAAAGGATAAATGAGGCGATAAATCAGAGTTATAAATTGTAAATTTACAGAGTGTAGGAAGAATAGAAAACATATAACTGCATCAAAGCATTAAATAAATGAATTCTGAATTAGTTAGGAAGAACTTAACATAGTTTAAATTGCTTCATCTGAGAGCATCACAAGATGAATTATGGGCTTTTGACTATCCAATTTATATAGAAGATAGTGAAAATGAAATCAGAAATACAGGAAATACATATAAAGAGAGGAGACAAAACTCAGATCACTACCATTAGAATCTTTTCATGGAAACTTCAAGACTTTTGCATGTGTATTCAATTCAGCTTCAGAAAATTACATTCAAGTTCCGAATAGCTAAAATCATTCCCTTGCAATTCTTCCAATCCTTAATACATTTGGAACTCCTAATATTTATAAAAGATGAGTTCCTTCAGTTTGAAACCGATTACAATGATCGAAATGAAACGTTTCAATTTCTGAAAGTGATTACAATGATTACAAATGACAGTTTCAGTTTCAAACCAATTACAATAATTAGAAAAGAAACATTTCATGATCCAACTTATGATTCCTATGATGCTTCAGTATCGTTATTTTCCACTTATTCTTCTCTGGTCTTCCACCTACTCTTCCATCTTTAGTGACATCTGGACATCATCTATTGGACCCTGGAAAAATGCACTTTGTCTTGCCCAACCGTACTATCTCCTTCCATTGCAAGTCAGAAGGGATATCATAATATATCATTTCTTTGATCAATATTTCTTAGTCAATGTAGGAAGCACATTTCATGACTGGCAGTCCAATTTTAACTTCTTTGAATTGATTCAGAATATCAAAGGTTGTAATAAGATGCTCAACCAATGTAGTTCCTTTTAGATTTTCCTCTAGGGTTTTGAACTTGGAGTGATCCATTCTGCACTGAGTGAGGAAAGCATTGTATTCTTCCTGATCATACAATTTTCCCTTGTCATCCCAAAATGGTGGGAGGCCTTTGATAAACAATTCTTCAAACACATATTTGAACTCTTGCACACTTTTCTCCA
The DNA here is from genome assembly GCA_032191745.1 of Picea mariana. Taxonomy (NCBI): domain Eukaryota; kingdom Viridiplantae; phylum Streptophyta; class Pinopsida; order Pinales; family Pinaceae; genus Picea; species Picea mariana. The sequence continues at coordinate 17,896 of JASDQU010817275.1, read as the reverse complement.
TCTGTGTTGCCTTGGTCTGGAATGATTTCAATAGGTTATGTTTAGCAATAACCCTCCTGGCCCAGATAATCAGTGTATTTTTGTCTTTAACTCCAATAGTTTGAAGTTCTGCTGTAGGAATGGAGTTGAGTAGATTTATGGCATTTTGGGCCCATTCTGATGGCTTATTTGCTAAAGTCTCATTCACAATAGTGCACCTGCTTCTGGTTGTGATGGCTATGTTGTCTTTATCATTGATGAAATTCAAATACACTCTGAACTTGGCAGCTTCAACAACTATAAATTTTCAGATGATATGCTTGGCCCCCTACAACAAGACTTTGCCTCTTAATCTCATCTTCAAATTATATATCCTTTCCTACAGGACTTCATTCTCGTTTTGAAATAGATCCATTCTTTCATCCTTTTCTTTTATCTCCTGTTTCAATTTTTCTATGCTCCCTTTTAGCCCTTTGATTTCTCCTTCTTTGAGCATAAATTGTGACATAGCCTGGACAAGCCCTTGAATGTTTGGCCTAGCTTCTATAGTAGGAGGTAAAACTACAACTCTATTTAGCAATTTTTTCTGCTCCTGTGACCACTTCAACTTTTTGTGTTCTAGATGCAACGCCCTGGCTTTGTAGTCCAGTGCCTCTTGACAAAGTGTTTCATTTTCCTGTTCTAGAGAAACCAATTCTGTTGTTTGTGGATGCTCTGTGGAAGACATTTTCAATTTCTTCCTCAAGCTTTGAATTAATTTGTCTTTTTCATCCAATGAGGATTTCACCCCTTGGGGAACTTTAGATTCCATTCTCTTGACCTGAGTCTGCCAAGCTCTGTTAGATTCCCTTTTTTTCCTTAACTACCCTTCCAATTTAATTGCATAAGATGACAAATTTGAATTCTTCAAGATTAAAATCATGTAATCATAATATAACATATCACTGGTATTCCTATGGAATTTGACCTTGTCTGGGGCATTGACGTTGTCATACCTTATTTTTATTTCAAGGACTTTGTCTTCATCTGCAACTGCAATGCTAAAGTTCCTCTTATCAATATCCCTTAATGTGAACAGAGAAGATTTATCCTGAGAAGTCTTTTCCACTTTAGGGAATAAGTCCCTCATCTCACCCAAAGCTATGTTTCCTTTCTCAGCATACTGTTTTGCAAAATCTTCTTTAGATTGATAAAACGATTTAGATGTTTTATCAAATATGTATTTCTTGTTGCTAAAGGTTCTTGAGCCACCTTCACTTTAGAGTTTGATTTCATTTTCAACCTCTATAGTGCTAGTGCCACTTTCCACCATATCCAAATTTACTTGTCCTCCAGGCTCTTCCTCCTCTAAATCCACTATTTGTGGAGACTGTGTAATCTTCATCTTCTTAGGAGCAGTCTATTGATCACTGGTGTCCATGGCCTATGAACTGCTTCTTTTGCTGTAAACACTCATCTTAGTAACCTTGGCTATATGTTTCTGAGAAGCTTGTTGTTTTTTACTTCATTGTAAGGTTCCCTCCACTTGTTGTGTTTGAGCTTGTTGTAGGGTTGCCTCCATATCAACACAGACTTCTAGGTTTTCCATTTTATCAAAATCCTCAACATGTTCATGCTCATAAGGGGCTTGTTTTTTCATCAGTATTCTCTTGGATATGATTTGGTGTGGATCATATCTTCTCCCATGTAGTTGTGCAAAACCAAACTCTTTGAGATTTTCTTGAATCTAATATAAGCATGATCTAACTTTGACAATGAAAGGGCCAATGATAAAAGGGAACTTGAGGTTGGAGTCTTTGTGCAACTTTAGGAAATGCTCTGTCTCAGATATAATTCTTTTCCTAATGAATTCGAGGGAAAAGATTCTAGGGGTTAGAAAAATAGGAAATAGATAGGGGGATTCATGACAACCATAAACCCGGATCATTATTGAGTTCATGAATATTACCCAGTCCCCCACTCTGTTCTATGGATTCTGATGTAGATAGCTCCTCATGTCATCCAAAACCTTGGGTAGGCTAGTATTGAAAATCAAACTGTAAACTCTGGACATGAATTTGTTTATGAAGATAATCAATGTGATCCTTTTACATTTAGTTGATACAAATGTTGCTTAAGGAAATTCTCTCTTATTGGTTTCCAACAAATTTTCAGCAGATAGGTGTAGTATCTGAAATGCCTTAGAGAATGAAAATTTATTATCTATTTATGGATATTATCAGCTATAAATTGATCAAAACTAATGCAGAATGACAGACCAGACTATAACTTAAAAAAGGTCAAAAGGAAACCAAACATGACTTCGACTACATGTTTGTCATTGTCTAGACCTCAAATTTGACTCAATAGGGAGCAGAAACATTGGACTTCAATAACCATTATATTCACATTCATTGGCAAAGAAAAACTCTCTGAAAAATGTTCTAGTTTGACAATTCTCTGCAAAAACAGATCACGAAACTATGATGGACATTCTCTATATACCCTAATTATCTTTTTTGCATTTAAAGGTTCGTAATTTGTGGAAAAATACTTTGGTATACTGAGGGAATATCAAATTGACAGACTCTCTACCCTACACATGGCGTCGGACCTTCATTTATTCACGATGCCTCTTTCTTCATGTGAATATTGTTCAATGCACCAACCTATAAATTCGAGAAAAGGGAAAGTGATTTCAACATCATAAGGGACTATGGTGGCCTAGACTACTTCAAGAAATGATATACACCTTCCTACTTTATTGGACATGTTTCTTCTGGACAAAGATATGGGAGAAATGGTGATTTCAGTATCAAAGACGTCTGAATCTCAGTCAATTAGGGATTCTTCATTTGGCACATGGTATTTCTCTATTACTAAGGTTATGATAGGATCCATGGTTGTGATGAAAAATACTTGGAAACGAGCGAAAATGGCGTGTAATTGGCGTACTATTGAGCTGAAGGTGAACGAGGGTGGTCTCGCCAAGTTTCAAATGGTCCAGTGTTTGAAAAATAATAAAATAACCAACAAAGTGCCCCTTTTATACTTTGCCAAATTTTGCGGGTGTGAGGAAGTGGCTTGGGGCAACCTACTTTTCACCCCAAAATGTATTTGGTGGCGCCAAGTATCCCCGATCGAAAACCATGGTTTAAATTTTGGCCCACTTTACAAAATGATCCTCTGCGCAGTTTCTCCCTCCGAAATCATCCTTAACCGTAAATCTTTGAGATTTCATGATCCACGTTGTATTGTGCCCCATTCGCTTAGCGCTCCTGCTATTTTTAGCCTTTCTTTGCCAGATTTAGCCCCTACCTTGGTTTATCAGGCTTCCAAACCAATCTAGTGTCTCGTTAGTTCCTGAAATATTAATTTCAC
>JASDQU010817275.1:0-12931 GCA_032191745.1 Picea mariana | reverse complement strand
TTAAAATCTAGGTAAGGAGTCATGTTCTATTTTGATTTGTTCTAGATCCAGGTGGATCTAGGGAGATCGGTTTGTGTCCGCACTTACGGATTTATCCAATAACAGGATGGGAGGAAAATAACCCTTCCAGGTGTGCTACACATTTTGGGTTTGGAAAGAAACCTGATATCTGTCAGAAAGATGAGTGATGCAGGTGTGCATACTCTGTTTTAGAAGGATTCATGCAAGATGGTCAGAGGTGTGATGTTCTTAATGAGAGGAGTTCATATTGGGAATGTCTAATCTACTGGATGCAACAACATCATTTCTCCTGAAATCAACTCGACCTAACTTGATGTTGAAACAACTCGACTCTAATTGATCCAAGTCAGTTCAAACAGACTCGACAAGAGATGATGAGATTGACCCGACCAAGTTATGGCATGAGAGGATGGGACACATTGGAGAAACAATACTTCGAGCTATGAAAATAAAAGGTATGGTCGAAGATTTTCTTGAATTTGGTTTAGAAATCGACTTTTGTGAACATTGCATATATGGAAAACAAATTTGGGTGAGGTTCCCATCTAGAGAGGCAAGGGAAAATGTGATTCTATAAATGGTGCATAGTGATGTGTTTGGCGTGGTTATAGTGCCTTCACTTGGTGGATATCTGTATTATATCTCCTTCATAGATTATTTTTCTAGGAAGACATGGATATATTTCCTAAGGAAGAAGTTAGAGGTTTTTGAAATATTTAAGGAGTTTAAAGATCTTGTGGAAAACCAGACAGAGAAGAGGATTAAAGTGTTGAGAACTGACAATGGTGGTGAATTATGTGGAAAATAATTTGATCAGTTCTGTAAGAAGTTTGGAATATCATGCCAAAATACCACACCATATACCCTACGGAAAAATGGAGTTTCTGAGAGAATGAACAAAAAGTTGATGGATAAGGCAAGGAACATGCTTAGTGGTGCTGGTCTCGCACAATAATTATGGGCGGAGGTAGTTGAGACTGCAAGATATCTGGTGAATATGTCTCCTTCATTGGCACTAGTTGACACGAATACAAATGAGGTATGGTCTGGTAATAATCCTTCACTGACACATCTCAAAGTATTTGGTTGTGATGCATTTGTTCATGTTCCCAAGGAAAAGAGGAGCAATTTAGACAAGAAGGAAATCAAATGTACTTTCATTGGATATAAAGAAGGGATTAAATGATAAAATATTTGGGATCCTGCATCAAGGAGAATTGTGTACAGTTGAGATGTGGTCTTCAGAGAAGTCATAGGTAAATATGAGCCTAAGGAAGTTGTTTAGAATGAGAATAATCTTGATACAATGTGGTTTGAAATGAGGAATGAAGAATATGATTCAGATGAGTCGACTGAATTTGAGGAAGAGGTCGAATAACTGACTCTGGTGGTAAGGATGTCATAAAGAGTAAAGAAACCAATTGAGAGGTATAATCTTCTTGAATTCCACTCCACATTCATGCTAACAACCATTAATGATGATCCCAGGTCAATCAATGAGGCAATCGACTCAACATAGGGTAAAATCTCTAAGGACACCATGGTCGAAGAGATGGAATCCTTGTAGAAGAATGAGACATGGGATTTATTCAAGTTACCTAGTGTAAGAAATCTCATTGGGAGAATTGGGTGTTCAATAAAAAGATGAATTTCATAGGACAAGTAGAGAAGTTTAAATCTTGACTGGTAGCGAAAGGGTATTTCCAAGTAAAGGGAGTTGAATTCGGTGAGATTTTTTCCCTTGTTGCAAAAATAAATTCCATTAGAGTACTAATGTATATGGATACAACATTTGATATGGAAATAGAACAAATGGATGTGAAGACAATGTTCCCACATGGGGACCTAGAAGAAGAAATCTACATGAAATAGCATGAAGGGTTTGTAGTAAAGGGAAAGCAAGAGTTGGTGTGAAAACTCAAAAGATCCCTTTATGGTCTAAAGAAATTGCCAAGGACATGGTACCATAAGTTTGACACTTACATCCTTAGTTTGGGATTTGTGAGAAGCAAAGTTGATCATTGCATATATTCCAAGGAAGAATGTGGGAATTTCATATATGTAGCTTTTTATGTCGATGACATGTTGTTGATTGGAAACAACATGGACACAATAAAGGAGGTGAAGAAGCATATATCCTCCAAGTTCGACATGAAGGATATTAGTGAAACTAACTTCATTATGGGAATGGATATTAAGAGAGATCAAGATGCTATAAAACTTTGGTTGAATCAGACGAAGTATATTGAAACAGTTATGAAACGGTTGAATGTGCAGTATTGCAAACCAGTGAAGGTGCCAATTCCTATGGGAGAAATGATTTCTGAACAGTTTCCAAAGACACAAGAAGAGATAGATTACATGGCACGTTTTCACTATGTAATTTTTTTTGGTATTATAAAGTATGTGATGGTTTCACTTGACCAGACATGTCGACACCTATGAAGGAGCACTGGACAATTGTCAAGAGAGTAATCAGGTATTTTTGTGGCATGAAGGATTATTTTATATGCTACCAAGGAAGACCTGAAGGTGAAAATGGTAAAGTAGAAGTACATGGCTTTGTCGATTCCAAATGGGCTAGAGATCTAGATCTAAGGAGGTTGACCAACGGATATGTATTCAAGATGTTTGGTGGAGAAATAAGCTGGATGAGTAAGTGACAGGTGGCCATAATAGAATTTGAACACATGGTGGTCACTCATGGATGAAAGGAAGCGATATGGCTTCAAAGGTTGTGTTCAGGAATAGGGTTTGAGAAGAGAGTTATGAAGGTGAGTTGTGGCAGTCAAAGAACAATATTTCTAGAAATGAAACTTTCTTATCATTCAAAGAATAAGCACATTGATTTAAAATACCATTTCATAAGAAATATGGTGGAAAGTAACAAGGTACTACTGGAGAAAGTAGACACATTGGAAAAAATAGTAGACTCGTTGACCAAGTCTGTGAGTGTTGTGAAGTTCTCTTGATGCAGAGAGAAAATGGGCATTGCTTCCTTGGGTCTATGAATTAAAGTTCAAGAATATTTTGTTTCAACAAAGAAGAAAACAAGTGGGATAATGTTGGGTTGTTATATTCTTTGCGATGAAAGTCGAGTCGAGGTATATTGACTGGTAGTTGAAGGTCGAGGTGGATCGACAACAAGTCAAAGGTCGAGGGAGTCGACTGAGAAATTTGAGGTGGAAGGTATCAACAACAAAGTCAACCAACAAGAGGTCAAAGTGTGGGTGTGAGATGACTGAATAGATAATGAATGAAGGTCGACTGGTAGTCTGCTACTAACCCGACTTGGAAGTTGACTGTAACAAAATCCTGGGATTTGCGGGATTTGTAGCCAATGTTATGCATGGATCTTTAACTATTTTTGGGTGCCAATATTTAGGGTTTTTCCTATTCTAAATCCTATAAAGAGGTGTGTTGTATGGACATAAAGGCTAATGTTGTAATTTTGTAATGAACTTATGCATGTCAATGCATGTGTAGTTGTAGGTTGTTGGTCATGCATATGTAAATCGATTTGGCTACAAGGTTGTTCTTGTGTAGGAAAGAGGGTATGATTTCTATTATGTCTTAGGTGTAGACCAATGTTAGTAATGTAACCTTTTATTCATATTGAATAAGACAACAAGAGTGTACATAACTCAAAGTAATTTTGGTTTCTCTCAGTAAAAGGTTCTAGGGTAAAATATCGATGTACTATGTTATTGCTTGTTTCATGTGCGTTCTTGATTAAATTCTTGTTCTCTTCTACTAGGATTAGTGTGGAAGTACCCTTCATTTCCTAACAGAGGAATCTATTCAAACTATGGTGTGGAAGGAAGCTCTCATTTGGCCATCTCCATGTGTTCAAATGTGTTTCCTAGGATCATATTTTCAATTATTTCATAAATAATTTGGATGAAAAGAGTCATGATTGCATCATGATGGGATACTCTGAAGATTCTAAAGCTTATTGACTAGTTGACCCATTCAAATGAAAGATAATTATCAGAAGAAATATATGGTTTGATGAGAAGTATTATGTCATCAAGTTGTTGAATGTCTCCTCTGGATTGCTATAGTATGATCACTTTCATGTTTTTTTTACTCTAGTTCTCATGTTTTGTTTTTTAATCCTTTGAATAGAAAGTCAAAATCTCTTCCTGTTTCAATTGGACCTTCGACCTACAAGTCGAATGGTCAGTTGATTTTTGTTTCAACTGGTCCACCATCTCCATCAATTGAAACTTTTCTGACTTCTTATCAATGTTTAATAGTGAACAATAGTTAACCCCTTTCTTGTCTACCCAGATGGGTTTCCAAGACCATTAAAGTTGTTAGTCCTGATGTTGGTGATGTTTATTTAGGACGAAAAACTCATAGTCAGAAGAAACATGTCAGCATTGTGTTGATGACTTGTGTGCTTGAAACCTCTAATCTTGTTACCTAATCAGATACATAAGGGAAAACCAAATGGGAGCAGGTTGTGTAGACATAAATGGATTCTTTACTAAAGAATCACACTTGGGATTTAGTTCGTTGACCTCAAGGAAGAACATTGTGAAGTGTTGATGGGTCTATAAGACCAAATTTACCTCTAAATGTGTTGAGCATCAAAAATATTGCGTGTTTGTGAAGGTATTTTTCAGTAAGAAGGCATCGACTACACTAATACCTTTGCCCCTATTGTCAACATGAACTTTGTTTGACTGATTGTTTTTCTTATTGCTCTATTTGGATGGAAGATCCATCATATGGATGTGAATAATTCCTTTCTTCATGGCGAGCTATCTAAAGAAATTTTCATGGAAAAACCTCCTAGTTTTATGATAGATTCTAAACTCGTTTGTCGAATTCAAAAGTCTATTTATGGTTTCAAGCAAGCTCCCAGATATTGGTATGCTAATATTGATAGTTTCTTTCTTCGACTTGGTTTAATCAAACATTTTGAATATGATCACAACTTCTATGTACTCCATACTCATGGAAACACTTGGATTATTGTTGTTTATGTTGATGAAATTGTCATAACTGGAAATAACATTGATCTCATTCTTAGATTGAAGAAACAACTTGTTGACTCCTTTGACATGACAAATTTTGGTATTTTGCATTATTTTTTGGTTCTTCAAGTATTATCGCTATATGGTGGTTTTTTCATTTCTCAATCTAAATATGTAATGGATCTTTTGACACATTTTAAGATGAAATATTGTGATCCATGTGCTACTCCTTTTCAATATGGGCTTAAGCTGAGAAAAACTTTTCAAACTCCCAAAGTTGATGCTACACTCTATTAACAGTTGGTCGAAAGTCTCAGTTATCTTACTCATAGTAAACCTGGCATTTCCTTTGTTGTTAGTGTGGTTTCTCATTTCATGCAGAATCCCCAAGAAAGCCATTAGAAAGCAGTTAAAATAATTGTTCACTATATCAAGGGTACTACTCATCTTGGTATCGAGTATTGTCAAAATTTAGATTTGCTTGTCGGTTTCACTAACTTTGAATGGGTAGGTGACAATGATGATCATAAGTCCACTTCTAGATATGTGTTTTTCTTCATCACTATACTATTGGTTTGGTCATGCAAGAAACAAAAGTTAGTCTCCTTGTCAACTATAAAAGAAAAATATCATGGTGCCATTCATGCAGGTACAAAGGCAGTATGGATTTGCCATATTTTGGGTGAAATTGGATTTCTTGTACAAACCTTAACTACACTTTACTATGAAAATCAAAGTGCCATTCAAGTTGCCGACAACCATGTTGCACACAGTAAGATGAAATATGTTGAGCTTCATGCTCACTATTTGAGGTATTGGTTCATGAGAACATTATCTATCTTGTCTATTGCAGAACATATGATCAGGTAGGAAATATCTTTACTAAGAAATTATCTGAAGCTAATTTTATCAACCTTCATATGATGCTTTGGATTCAGGAAGATGCAATTATGGGGGGGCATCCTATTGAATTAATTTCACTCTTGAATCTCCAGAGTCATGTGTTTATGGGGAGAGTGTTGGAACCTCAACTTTTGATGGTTCATAAAACTTCTCCTCGAATCAATAGACCAGGTAGTTGACCAACATATGGAAAGAGTTGGTTGAAAAATTGGCCAGATATCTACAACATTCGGTCATGTAGTCAACAAGTATGTCGGTCTGAAAACCGATCAATAGTTGAAGACGATCAGTCAGTGGATTGACCATTTGAGCAATCGAGTCAAGAAACCTTGTCGAGATGAATAGACAATGTGGATTTGATAGAGTCAAATCTAACCACCGACGATTATATATGGATAATGTATTCCCAATTCCAACAAATTTGGTTATATATTGAAGCTATAAATAACATACTTGGTGGGTCATTATTGACAAGAATGTGTGTGTCATGTGTAAAAGTTGAACATGGTGTGTGTTTTTAATATGGATTGTGATGTTCTAATGACAATGTCATATGTTTAAGTGTTGTAATGTTGTCTTTAGACACCATGTGTTATATTTGAAACTTATTCCTCTTCGATTATCTGCGATTCTATTTATTTGTTTCATATTAGGTTACACCTAATCCCAAAAAGTATGAGTGAATGTCATGTTATCCCCCATTAATCACATATGTGTGGTTGTCCACATTGGAATTTCAAGAAGATTCTAGAAGGTACAAAACCTTATCACTAATTGAGGGTTGAGAATACAAAAACCATAACTATGGTAATCTAGGGAAAAGTAGGGAATATTACAATTAGTCGATCATGTAAGAAAGCAAAGTATAGATATTACATACATACATCCATAATAAAAGGAATACACAAAGTAGTGGAAGCCCATTAATTGATACTTTATTATATATGTGTCAATACAACATAAAAGAGACACTTTCCTTGATACATGATCATCTATTTATACATACATATTCATTTACCAGGAAATTGTAACTACTTAACTTTCTGGGTTGGTAAACTTAACAGATACTTTGACCGACTTGTAATTCTGACTTCGACAATCGACCAACTAATTCTTAGTCGAATGTAGGGACTAGCCGATAGAGTCAACTAGACCTTACAACATCTCCCCCCCCTCAATTCCTTACTTGTCCTGGGCAATATGGGGTTTGTTTATTACATTTGGTAGAAAAAGAGAGAAGCTTAAAGAGAGAGAGAGCGATAGAAAAAATTATTTGGTGCAAGATTTGCTGATGTCTCGAGAAGTTGTGTAGGATTGTCTGACTATCCTTCTGGAATTGATCCTTTATCATTGCTCGGCTCAATTGTACCTTAAAATCTAATTTCTGGATTGAATTCAAAGGATTTTTGGAGGATGTTAGGTGTTGTTTATCACAGGTGCTGGGTAAATTTATCCCATGCATCAATTGAATGTTGTACCTGCAGACCCAATATCTTCATTTGTCCTACAAGATTTAGTTTTTTCTGTTATTTCTGCTTGGTGCACTACGATCGACTTTGGATCAATTTGTTGTTCTATCCGTTCGATCTTTTTTCTAACTTGAATGAGGTAAAGGATTGTGTTTTTGGTCCTTATCTGTGCTCTATGGCCTTCCTGTCTTCTAAATTTTTTTCTATTTCTTCAAGATCTTTTGGGGTTGCTTCAATTTAGAACAAATGTGCACTCTACAAGTCATCTTCTATGTCATTCGGGTCCTCCCCCATTTCGAGTCAGGACATATGGTCAGGTAGGACATTCCTTTTACTTGGTCGAACTATTACATCAAATTTGAATTCTTGAAATAACAATCGACAATGAGATATTTTCCCGTGATGCATGGGAATTGTAACTACATATTTCAGGGCCTAGTGATTTGTAAAAAATGTAAATGGGCTCGCGAGAAAATAATTTCAGAATTTATGCAATGAAAATATCATCGAAAGGGATTCTTTTTCTGTAGTCGAATAGTTTCTTTCTTCTTTATTTAGCTTCTAACATGCATAAGAATTAGGATGGTCAATTATCTCATCATATAGTTGTGTGAAAATCGATCCTACAACAACATTTGATATATTCTTGACCAGTCTGAAAATTTAAGTATGGGGACTTCGATCGGTTATTTATTTAAGGATTCAAATGACTCTTTACAGTCTTGGCTCCATATGAATTCGACTTATTTCTAAAGTAAGTCGTCCATTGGAAAAGTAATGTCTAAATAATGGCATATGGACTTTCTATAATACCCGGTATGCCCAAGGAAGATCTTTATCTACTTTTGATTGACAAGTGGTTTTAATTTGAGGATGATTTTAATTTTCTCCATATCTACCTTCTCACCATCCTTGCATATGACATGTCTTAAGAGGATTCCATTTGGATTGGAAAAGATGCATTTCTTAATATTTAGGGACAATTGAATTTTCCTGTATCTTTCAAGCATTAACCTAATCCATTGTATGTGGTTTTTAAATAAGTTGTATATGGTCTAATCGTCAAAATATACAGCCCTCTTCTTGTAGATGTATTCTTGAAATGCCTTTATCTCTATCCTTGAAAATACTGCAGTGGAATTCTTTATCCCAAATGGCATTACCCTATAAGAAAAGGAGACAAATTCAGATACAAATGTTGTCTTTGGTTGGTCTTGTTTGGCTATGGGTACTTGGCTGTATCATGAGAACCCATCTATAAAGGAATAACATTCATGTCATGCGACTTCATTGATTATTTAATCTAGAAATGGAGTGGGGAATGGATCTGCCTATGTCAGTTTATTGAGTCCTTTGAAATCAATGTAGATTCTTATGTGTTTAGGGTCATGTTTCATTGGTTGGATCACCATGGGACTTGCCCATTCTTATTTTTCAATTGGGTATATAAGTTCTTGTTGGCAGACATATTAATCTTTATCTTTTTTACAACTTGCCCACACAGGGTTTTTAAACCTTCATCAATCGTCGCAATTGTTTAAATGACATCATCATTCTTCACTTTTTGCATGCCTGCTTCTCGTTTTCATTTTCACGACTGCAAGCGTGAAAACCCATAGTTATAATTCATGTTGATTACGCCAAAGGATTAATGATCATTTGGTTTATCATGAACCTACTTGAACGTGGTTACCACTCCTTGGTCTCAAACACACCTTGATTTCATATGTACCAAACCACCACTCACTTTGCATTTGACTATTGTTAATAAGGTTTTGATTTATAAATTCATTGATGCAATGGTTATTTGACATATTGGTGTCTTTGATGAAATCGTTGATGCATTGGTTTATTTGACATATTGGTGTTTCTTTTAAAATCGTGCAAATGCCATTGTTTATTTAACATTCAGATCGATTTTTGGATATGTATATCATGGTTTTCAATGGTTATGATTTTTATGTACCAAGGTGTCATTCCAAGTACAACCAAATATAATTTGTTTGCATAGCCTCGAACTACACCACTATCCTCGCACACATAGCATGAACGCTCCGCCTTTGCTGCCTTTGCATTGTGTTGTGGAATCTCAGGGAAAATGGCTCTGTTTATTTTCTATCAAACCCTATCGCCAAATACCATGTTAGAAATGGCTCCTGTAGTGGGGATTGAACCCAACGGTGTCCAGAATTTGTTATTGTTTGATAATGCCAGAGAAGACTTCTTAGGCTAACCCCATAATTGCCTCCCAGAGACACGTTTTTGCGTGAGCGATTCTGAGCAAACGGTTTTGAATTATATCAAACCCTTGAAAACCCAAAACCGCAATGAGCCCTTCTACCTTCATCGTGAGCGGTTTCCTCAAAAATTGGGTCATTACAAATATATAACTCGTCTTTTAGAGGTCAAATCTTAGATTTTCTCTGTGGCTGAAAGGTGCGTTTTGATCTGGTTGCAAGTGTTGAAACATTTGTGACTTCTCTAGGCCTATGCCTCAGAACCCCTCTCACCTGTACAGCCTTGTGCCTCAGCATTCTGTGAACCCTTGATCAATCCAAAGGATTTTCAAGCAGTCCGTCAACAAGTTATACATCCATAGGCTCTATTGTCTTTAAAAACATGGAGGTGGCCACTGCCATTATCAATTTGAAAATAGCTTGATTAAAACTAATCCCTGAATCTGAGGTATGGTATTTTAAGAGTGATTTTAAAATGATTTTGTTTGTGTTGAATTATCATATAGGATTTTTTGGCTCAAATTGCATCCATTTCTGTTTTGATTGAATGAATAAAACACGATTCTGTTGATAATAATAACTAGCTACAAAATCATGAGATTCTGTAGCTAGTCATAAAAATTTGAATTTTGGTTGATTTTACAACTAAACAAAATCTGAAATCATGTATTTTTATGCATTTATAGGTACACACGAATTTCAAAGGAAATTGGATCGATAGTGGCATCTTTGAACATGCTTTTTTCTTTACATAATCTTGGATTAGGCTGTTAGTCTTAGATAAAAATAGGAATTTGGGAGATTGTATTCCCATAATGTTTGCAACAGCTTTGATAATTTCCACAAGGAATGTTTGATCATGTGGCCTTTATATATGTATTATTTTTGTAAACAAATACCATCGCTACTTGGGAGCAGAGACTATGGATTGGTGATTATTCAGACTCGAATGAAAGTAAATGTTTGTACAGCTTTAACTTCAATCTATCATGCTTTTGTTCATTTCAATTTGTAATCAAAATTTTGACTACTTTAGATATCATAATTTGTTACAGGTTGATGTGATGGGATTTAAATAGTGTCCATATTTGATGTCTCTCATTTTACATACAACAATTATCCTGTTTCAATTTAATGAGCAAAAGGTTAATCTTCTTTGTTAAATGCGTAGTTATATACAAATCTTTGCAGTGAGATTTATCTTAATGTAATCATTTGAAAATTATAAAATTGTTGTTGCTACATCCTTTACATGTTCTGTCGTTAGCATTCAAAAGCGTTGTTGCTTCGTGTTTACGCGAAGTATTGGAAAATATGGTGCGGGTTGGCCTCATCAAACAGTGAACGCTGATGCTATGTATAGGGCGAATAGGAGATGATATTTCAGGTTAGTTTGATAGTTCATTTTAGTAGCTTAATCGATATAATAATTTTTTGTAGTTTAGATTTATAGTACAGATTGTTATTTTTATTGCTTAGTTAGATAGCTATCATTTCATTTCTTTTTCATAAAAGTTATAAAAATAAAAAAATTCTAGCTTCACTGTCATAGGACAATTCATATATGATTTTGCAGATTTCGATCAAAATTTGCATTTTGTGAATACTGTATAGATAACAGGGATTTAATTATATCAATACACTGTATATTTAATAAGTAGGATTACTACTTCACTAATACTAATTAGCGAACTGTGAATATATATTAGAATTGTATATAGTTGCAGTAGCTGTATTTTTTCACTTAGTTAGTTTCTTTAGTTTAGTTTTTTCACTTTCCTAGGACTTAGATGAGCGAACAGAGCCGCTAAACCCGTCGTAGTGGATTAATCCAAATGGATTGGGTTATTTAGAAAACCCCGGACCAGATCCACTCTTCCAGTTGACGAGCGGTCAATTTCTCCCATCAAGAAATGGCGCTAGAAGGAGGGCCGACTGACAAGCTGGCCTTGTAAGAGCCTTTATTTTTTCAATTTCCCCATGGCTCCCCAAATCACTATGTTGGAACATGCTTTCAACTTCTCATCACCCAATGTTCCCAACGAGACAGTCTCTCGCTTGTCCAAACTCACCTTTGATGGTGGAGGCAATATATATGCTAAAGACCACCTTAACAAGTTTTGGTGCAAATGCATCAAACATGACATCTCAAATTTAAGAGTTTTATGCAGACTTTTCGCTTTTACCTTTAGAGGTCAGATTAAACATTGGTTTGAATCCTTCCCAGCATGTCACATTTTTTATTGGTTTCAATTTGTAGATGAGTTTCTAGATTCTTTTGAAATTTATGATTTCGATCAATTATGTGAAGAATTTCATACTTCGCTAATCAACGACGATTCATCTTCAGAAGACTTTTTGACAAGAGTCTATCATATCCTCTGTAAATTTAATCTCAATGACATGTCATTTGCATTAAATCTTTTCTATGATGCTTCCATCCCTTCCATCCAGTCATATTCAATCACGAATGAAGAACCAATTGCAAATCCTATCATTCAATTGCAAGAACAATCTTCTTCACAAGAAGAGAAAAATCCTTTTGACAATGTTAAACAAGCTAGGGAGGTAGAATCTATTGACCGTGTTCTTAAAGACAACCAAATTGGTTTTTCCTTTGAATCATTGTATTTTCAGTCTACGACTAGCATGGAAGAAGATTCATTTTTGGATCAAGGTGAATACCCTCATTCTTGTAACTCATGCTCTAATCAACATTTAAAATCAGTCATTGAAGAACACTTAAGCGACGAAAATCATCTTGAATGTTCTAGTACTCCTATGAAACTGATTAGAGAAGAAGATATGCAACTAGAAGAAGAAACCTTAAACCCATAGATGATTTTAAGGGATAAATTTCACTCATGGGCTAATTTTCCATGGTTTTTCAAAAAACAAGATTCGTTATTTTAAAAATGATTCACCCAAATTCTATAGCATAAATTTATTTTACCTTAAAAATCACCAAAATTTTATAAAAACTATATAAAATCCTTAGAAATTTGAATATGTTTACAAAAATATCACCAAACATTTATAGTTGGCATATGAAGGATTAGTAAGATTCGCCAAGGTTTCTATATTTTAAGCTAAATTTCCATCCTTAAAATCATCCCTGCTTAAACCTTCATCCTCAAAATACACTTTGTTCACAGGAAAGACTAGATGTTTGTCACATAAATTTTGAATTATCTATCACACAAAAGGCAAATCCAGATGATCATATCATGTTGAGGTATTCGTCACCAAAACAAAGTAAGGGTTTTAAAGAAGGTGAAGAGAAATCTCTTGAGAATACCATTGTTAATTCAAGAGA
>JASDQU010817274.1:89760-103361 GCA_032191745.1 Picea mariana | reverse complement strand
GTGTGCATTGAAAATATAATGTGCATGAGAACTAACAATTTGTTTGGATGATTGAAGTGGAAATTATAGGAAGAAAGGTCTTGGCATGGAAGTGGTGTAATTCCACGAGGAAGACCAATTCCTATTGATTATAAAAGAGCCAAACTGCCATGAGAAAGATATATTAGGCTTTTGAATCTGGCTCCTATGTGGAACATATCTGAAATCAAAATCTTAATTGATGAACATGCACATGCAGAGAATGATAATTTCATTCTATTAAATAAATGGTTTGATAGTTGCGATTGAATTGTTAAGAGTAAACAATTCTGAAATCACTTGTGAACCTTTGTAAGTATTACAATAGAGTTTTATGGTACATGTAATACTAATAATTTGTTGGTTGAATGCAAGATGGCGACATTGCAGAAAAAGTGATCTCAAGTATGGTGCTGCAAAGAGCCATCATAAAGACCGATGCATATTGTTGCAACAACCAAGAAAATTATGAGATAGAATTTCATATTTTGGGAAAAAATTGATTTTCCTTATGAAATAAATTCAAATTTCTAAATAATGTTTTTATAATATTATCTCATAATGATTGTATGTGTGTGTTATAGATGAGATAACAGTTTTTAAAGATGGAATGCTTGGACAAAAAGGCTACTAATTGGACATTCGAGACTTATGTTTGTCATAAAGAGTAGACCTTAGTGGGGGTATGGAGATGAGTTGGTGCTCTTTTTGTGTGTGAAATCCTTCGCAAGATGGATCGCTAAAGGACTGTGTAGCAGTGAAAGGATGCTTGAGCCTAGAAGGGTGAGTGCAACAAGGAAGAGGCAGCTCAAGAATACCACCATGAGCAGAATTCTTTCCTAAATCATCTCTATGGAATAAAGCATGTGAATTCTAGTTGAAGTATGAAAAGATGAATCAGGTGTTTGGAAATAGAGCACCAGAAAGACAACAAGCTTATAATAGTAAAGGCATGGAGCTTTTTGAATAATTTTGAATGCATATGTATATGATTCACTGAGGACAGTGCCTAGATAAGGGGGAGGGGAATTTAATACCTCTAAGCCGAACCCCAGTTGAAATGTAATTACAAGTATGCATATAGGTTAGTGATCCAGGAACCTCTTTTGGCCAAAGAGCTTGTTTTGTCTTGTGTATTTTCACTTGGAAATTAATGAAAGAAAACACAATTGCATGCAGACCATCCTGAAAAAGAAGAGTAAGGGGTCTAAAATCCACTAGAATGGAAAAGGGGGGCTAAGAGTCTATAAAAGGGGCTAAACTAAGGGGGATTAAGCCAAAAAGAAATATTTTATCAATATTTCTAAAGTTAAAGTCTAAAGTAGGGGATAATTCATTTGATCCTAAGTCCCTATGAGGAAACAATGTGAGGGAACCGTGTGTGGCCCATGTAATGTCCAACATGACAAGTGCCAAGTTGGGAACATGCACATAATTTTTGGGGAATTTAGCTCATTCATCCACCATTCGATCATTATTATTTTCCTACCTCACCTCTTTGTTGTCATATAGACTTTCATGTTGTCACTATCATACATGTACCTATATGAGGGAGAGCATAGGATTATGTTGAAGAGCATCGAAAGAGAATTGTTAAGTTGAAGAGGCAGGTTGTCAAGCCCATGTGCATTCTCTCCAGGTGAGAGAATTGCATGGAATTGAATTCCCATAAATGCTAAGTGGTCCTCAAAGAACTTTGATTATTCTTTTTTGGCTTGTTGTTGAAGCATGTAGGAAGTGGGCAGCCATAGGGGGCACACTTCCTGGGTGGGACAAGAATTTGGGGAAAGTAGAGTATGTGGAACTTGGCACCTGTATTAAGATATTGTTGTTGTTAAGAGACCTCCAGGGATAGATTTTCCTTGCCCTAGTGGAGTTCAAACTCAGGTCGGGGGTGACCTATTCTCAGTTTGTGGGGAACAGTGTCTAAGGTTGGGAGGAAAGTTAAAGGTTTGCATGCAATTGGTGTTTATTTCATGAGATAAGTGCCTATCATGTGCTTATTTCAATAACTGTGTGTGTGATTATGAGTTTTATATTATGGAATATATGTTATTAATTCTATGTATGAATTGTTGTTGTTGTGTGTTCTTTTTTATTCTGCATAACTCTACAAAAATCCTGTGTTGAGTATTGTGTGAAAAATACTATGAATTCTGGTCATAATTAATTGTTATTCATAATACCTTTTAAGTAATTTTCCCTATAAAAATTGTATCGATGATGTAAACTTGTAATTTTTCCATGGGTTCCATAATTATCATTACCTTGAGTGTATTGGCGATGAGACTAGTTCAATAATGGAGTTTGTAGTTGTAATACCCTGAAAATGTTTATCAATTTCTATGTTTATATCTTCGACTGTTTATGTAGAATTAATAATTGTACATATGATAAATGGGCCAATTACCCATCTTGTTACAAGAAAAGTTAAGTGAGTAAAAACTCATTATTTTGGGTTGGAAAGGCCTTGAACAGCTACAAACACTATGTTGGTCACAATTTCTCATCCTTACATCATGTTGAGAAAATATTAACAGTTTGGGGTGGGTTTTACACCCTCTAAGTGATCCTAAGAGTCTTAGGAAAGCCTCAGAGAAAAACTCAGAGCATTAAATACTACGAGAAACCTTCTCCCTCGTTGGATATATCAGTGATGATGTGTATTTCATGTCAGTTCATGTGGAGGGTCCATGAGTAGAGTGGCCCACGATGTCATGTGGCATGGTGTTAAGGTCTTTGTGGAAATGAAGGGTGGTGTGGTCTGAGTGCCACGTGTCAATCCAAGTGACAGTGTTGGGTAGTTCCACGTGTGTAACGTACAGGTAGTGGACTTAGGAGCATAGTGGGTTCATGGATATGGGAAGGTGAGATGAATGAGTCAGTGAGTCCGCGAGTCTGCCAACCCGTGAACTTGATAGGATCACAAAATAATATAAGTGTTGAGACTTTTCGGATGAGATTATGAAGAGGTGGTGCATATTTGTATGTCTGTGAGTCCAAGAGTCCATGAATGAAAAAGAATCTAAGTGTTGGGGGAAGTTTCATGAAAGGTACAATTAAAGACCATGAGTCTACAAAACCGCCACCCATGAGTCTATGAATTCGGTAAGGTTGTTAGAAAAGAAAAAAAATTGGTACCCCATCCCTTAGAAGGTAAATAGGGGGTCGGGTATGTTACATTCCCCTAGGATATTTATCTAAAAAAAGAAAAAAAATGGTCAAATCAATGGTTACTACCCTCAAAATGAGGGGAAGTTCCTAGGAGGTTTCCCCTATGATATTTATCTAGAAAAAAAAAAAAAATGGTGAAAAAAATGGTCAAAGCAATGGTTAACTTTCAATCTATATGATTCAACAACAAGGCCCTGATTGGACCTGATTGTATCATGAGAATCCATTTGAAAGTGATTTTTGATTGGTCAAAGCAACGATTAACTTTCAATATGTCTGATTCAACTATAAGGACATGATTGTATCATGAGAAGCCATTTGAAAGTGATTGTTGATTGTTTGTTTCCTTGTGCTTTGCAGGAATCTAGGGTTTACTCTAGGTACCACCCTCAAATGCGGGGAAGTGCCTGGGAAGTTTCCCCTAAAATGTTTATCTAGAAAAAGCAATGGTCAAATTGGATCTTAGAATACACATGTATTCCATACATGTAATCTAATATGATTCAACTACATGTATCATGAGAAGCTATTTAAAAGTGAAATCATCTTAAATACTAATTGTAAAATCTTATTTGTTGGTGGAAGGAGGTAATTTTCTTTCTTTAATACTTTGTTTAATTTGTGTAAACAAACATACAATTGAATCTTGCATTTATTTTTCTATATTTGGACTAGATTAACCACCTAGGTTGAGTGTCTAATTACAAAAATATTTTTTACTTAATTCTTTTTACTATAAACTTCAATGCAAGATGCATGGATATCTCATTTGTATTAATGTCTTGAGGGGTATAGAATGTTATATTATCTTGGAATCATAAATTTTTAGGTCTTTATAAGACAATGCAAAGACATCTTGGATTTTTTGAAAAGTTTAACAAATATCAGCACTTATTTTTCTGTACAATTCAAACCTAAGTTGACTTGTCTAGGTTGGGATTCATTCGATTGTCGGTCAGGAAACATGACCATTTACCACAGGACATCCACCAAACAATTAACCCTCTACCCCCCCACTAAACCCAACATAGACTTAGAAACACCACTTTGGTTTGATGGAGAAGAGAGTGATGAAGAAGGGGAAGCACATCAAGTCCTCTCCATAGATCAATACTTATCTATATAAGAGACAAAACATAGGACAATGAAATCAATGATTTTATAGCCTCTTCCTCTTCCTCAGGAAACACACATATTCTTGAGCATGTTGTGAAACCAGAAACTCAAGTTTCTTTAGCCTCAACGAGCATTTCACCCATAGAACACAAACCCATGCCACAAAAAGATCAAGGATCCCTTATAGAAACCATAGAAATCAGCCCATGGAAAACCTTGAAAATCAATCGACGAAAAATCGAACAACAAAAGGAGCGATTGGTTCAAGTGTTGCAAAAGCACAGTGATGCCTTCGCTTGGGATCACTATGACATGAAGGAAATCAATTTTGGCATGTGCACACATCATATATATATATATATATATATATATATATATTAAGGAAGGATCTAGACCCATTTGTCAACCCCAACGATGGATGAACCCAACAATGAAAGACACAGTTAAATAAGACCTACAAAAACTACTTACAACTAACTTCATCTATCCAATTTCTGATAGCCAGTGGATCTTCCCTCTTGTCATGGTACCAAATAAAAATGGTAAATGGAGAATTTATGTATATTATAGAGAACTAAATAAATAAACCCATAAATATCATTTCCTGTTACCATTTATCGACCAGGTCCTGGACACGTTAGCAGGAAAGAAATTTTTTTCTTTCCTGGATAGATTGAGTGGATACAACCAGATCAAAATCACACTCGGAGACCAAGAGAAAATAAATTTCACATGTCATTGGGGGACATTCGCCTACTATGTTCTAACATTTGGGTTATGCAACACCCCCACCACCTTTCAGTGATCCGTTATAGATATATTATCTGATCTAATTCATGATTGTGTGGAAATATATATGGATGATTTCACAACATATGGGGATAAATTTGATAAGTCATTAGCCAATATGGAAAAGACGTTAATAAGGTGCAAAGAGTCAAGTGTTACCCTCATCAATGAAAAGTGTTTGATTATGGAAATTGATGGCATCATATTGGGACATCGCATCTTAGAAAAAGGTATTCAAGTCGATCCAAAAAATATAAAGGTAATAATAAATTTCCCAACTCCAACTTTGCAGAAGCAGGTACGAAGATTTCTAGGATATGATGGTTATTACCGTAGATTCATTGAAAACTTTTATGTATTGGTCGTCCATTATTCGCTTTACTTAACAAAGACATTGAGTTTGTATAGACAAAGACATGCAAGCATGAGATTGATGAATTGAAAATCAAAGTATATGAAACTCATGTACTAAGAGGTCCAGAGTGGACCCTCCCATTCCACATTTCCACAGATGCATCGGACACTGTTGTTAGATTCATTCGTGGACAACTCGAAGAAAATGACCCATATGCAATTTACTATGTCATTAAGAATCTCTCACTCACAGAATTGAATTATACATAAATTGAAAAATATTTTTGTGTTATTAGTCATGCAATAAACAAGTTTAGACACTACATTATTGGATATCCCATAATCTTACATATTGATCATGTTGTTATCAAATATTTAATGAACAAACCAATCACCAATGGCAGGTTCACTAGATGGTTTATTTTATTGCAAGAATTTGATATTGTCATTCTAGATAAACAAGGAAAAGATAATGTAGTTGCTAACTTTCTTTCTAGAATAACATCTAATGAGAATGAACCTCCAGTAGAAGATTTTTTCCCAGATGAAAACCTCTTTGCAGTGTCTACCAACTCACCTTGGTTTGCAGATATTGTTGATTTTTTGGGTGCAAGCAAACTCCCACATCATCTTACTCCCAAAGAAAGACAAAGTATAGTCAGTAAAAAGTGAAATATTTTCATGGATTGATGGTTGGATATTCTACATTGGGACTAAATTGATTATCAAAAGATTTGTATGAGAGGAAAAATCTCACGAAATAATAAAATCATGTCACGATGGGCCATGTGGGGACCATTTTGTAGATAAAAGGACTGGGTACAAGATACTCCATCGAGGGTATTATTTTCCCACACTTTTTAGAGACGCCAAAGAGTATGTGAACAGGTGCAACGGTTTCTAGCACATGGGTAGACCCGTACAAACAAATGCAATGTCACTAAAATTACAAATGGTGTTAGAACCTTTTGACAAATGGGCCATTGATTTTGTGGGACCAATAAATCTCTCTTCTCGTCAGCACTCCTACATCCTCGTCTATAGTCTATGTCACAAAATGGATGGAGGAAAAAGAACTTCTGACAACAACCAAACAAGCAATAATGGACTTTCTTCATGAGAGATCTATGTAAGGTTCGAAATACCACGAGAGATAGTGACCGATGGAGGAACTCAGTTCACATCATGACTTGTCAGAGACCTGGTGGAAAACTACAAGATCAAGCACAGAATAACAAAACCATATCACCCACAAGAAAATGGACAAGTAGAGGGGACTAATAAGATCTTTAAGGCCATCATAACTAAAACCATTAGATTACATCTCAAGGACTGGGTTGATAGATTCCCCAAAATTTTATGGGCCTACAGAACCACATGGAGGACTACTACAGGATGCACACCCTATGATTTAGTATATGGGAATAGAGAATTGATGTCGATTGAAACAGAAATATGAATACTTAGGATAGTATTACAACTTGGGTTGGACCTATTAGAGGCTTAGAAACAAATATTTCCTCAAATTAATGACTTGGATGAGCTACGAAAAGATTCCCTACACCAAGTCACAATGATACAACACCAAAGGCCCAAATGGCATGATAAGTTTATCAAGAAAAAGAAGTTCAAAGCTGGAGACTAGGAATTTTTATTTGATTCTAGGTTCAATGAATTTAGAGGAAAATTTCTCACCATATGGCTGGGTCCATATGAGATTGATATAGTATATGACAGTGGGGCCATAAAACTGCGTACCATAGATGAAGACAAAATTCCTCTAATGGCCAATCAAAATAGACTTCGCTTATATCACCGACCCCTATCAAAGGAATCCCTTTTTAGGAATATTGCAAATGGATGCCCTGATAGTAATATGGAACTTTTTCAGGATGAACGAGTCCCAACTGGATAATATATGTTCTTCTCTTGCTAAAAAAAAGTGAAAACTAGCCTAGTTGGTACATTAAAAAGAATAAAAAAACAGAATAAACAAGAAGGGCACTTCACAATTTTGTGATGGTTATGTCAGGATTCTTCTCAATAAATTTTCATAAACACTTTTTTTTCTAATAATCTTCTTTTTTTTCGGGATATGGAGGGGAAAATATTGTTTTTGCATTTCTAGTTGTTGTAACTCATGTTGTTGTAGTTCCGGATGTTGCAATTCTTGTTGCTACAGTTCATGTTCTTTCAACTCTTGTTGTTGCAACTCTTGTTGCCCCAATTCATGTTGTTGTAGTTCCCATTGTTGCAACTCGTGTTGCTTCAATCCCTATTGTTGTAGTTCACATTGCTGCAAATCTTGTTGCCAAAACTCTTGTTGATGCAATTCTATTTGTTGCAACTTCCTTTTCTGCAATTATTCATGTTTATACAACTCCCTTTGTTGCAACTAAACCCTTTTAATGCAATCCCCTTGGTTGCAACTCCACTTGCAGGCCTCCTTCATTTTGCAAATCTATCTTCTCTCATTCTCTTGGTTGCAACTCCACTTGCAAACCTCCTTCATTTTGAAAATCCCCCTTCTCTCATTCTCTTGGTTGCAACTCCACTTGCAGCCCTCCGTCATTTCCCAAATATCCCTTCTCTCATTTCTTTTTCTAGAAATCCACTCGCAGCTTCCCTCCCTTTCTAAAATCCCAACCCTCTCATTTTTGTTGTTGCATCTCCGTTGTTGTGACTCACATCGCTGCAACTATGTCTGTAGTTTTATTTCATTTTTTCACTTTCCACCCATACCTTTCGCCTGCACCATTGATATTGCAATTCTTGTCTCCACCACTACACTACAACTCCCTTTGTTGTGACTCACTTGTAGCCTACACTTCATAATCACAACCATCATCCTAGTTCTGGTTGATATAATTAACAATGTCGATGTTGCAATTTCGGTTAGGACCGTTGATGTGAATCCATCCTCCATCATCGCAACTCCATCATCATTGTACTCATACAACCACTTGAGGTAATACGCAACAGGTACGAGTTCCAATAAGAATTTTCAATGAGCAATTTTAATGGCATGTATCTATTATCATTCCTCCATAACCACCACCTTAGATCATCATTGATATATTCACGATCTCCATACCCACCACCCTTATTTCCACAATTCCAAATTCTCCACCTGTTAACTTGCATCACCCTTGCAAACATATAACATACCTAGCCTCCCATAGGTCGAGCATGCTACTTCAAAACTCACTTCAAAACTGATTTCAAAATATGATACCATTTAATTTATATAGATGCAAGAAAGAAACATGATAACATCACATGCAATAATTAATATTTATGCTACAACATAAAATAAATGAATATAATGCCATGCACCACAATAACCAGCAAGCATGCATATTATAAAATATGAATCTTGGAGATAATAATTAATACGCGGAGGAAATAAATATATCAACAGAGAAACACATGACAGAGAGCACTTATCTTATTCAAAAACATTTACCAACTAGTTGCAGACAAAGGATGTTCCACCCAATCATAAACATTATTGTTCCAAGTCTCAACAATAGGTCACCCTTGAGTTAGGGCTATGAATCCACAAGGACAGTTTCGAGGTGTTACTCAGCTTCCCAAACCAGTCAACACTCAATCTCTCACAAGTTTTCCAACACACAGCAATCCAAAGTACACCATCTCTCTTCTCTCCAACCTGCACAACCCAAGAGAATGGACCCCCTTCTCTGCCACGCAGTTCTTCGAGTTGTCCACCTCCTTCCAGGGCTCCAATGCATTTGGTCAAGAATCTCTATGTTGGGACTCTCAGGACTCGTAGTTGTGAATAAAATTTATTACATGCCAATGCATCTCAGGCATGCAGGCACAAGTTCATGGTTGGAATACACCAGCCATTACTACACCCATCAAACAAATGGATCTTCCTCATCAATTCTCCCACATGTCCCAATCCAAGAACAATAATGAATGAGGAATAATAGATGAGTGACAATAAAAGAGTAAATAGAGTGGAGATTGTGAACAATGAACAATGAGTGAACCCCCAAACAACTCAAAGATGGGTTTGTATAATTACTTGGAAATCAAGAACCACATGGCCTTCCCCAAGAAGCTCATGTAACCACTCCTCTCCATTTAAATAATTATGGGTAAACAAAATATAATAAAAATGGTTAGACCCTTAATCCCCCTTTCTCGTGGAATCATATCCCCCTATAACTCTTGTCATTATCCGTCTTACAACCAGTGATGTATTTTATTATTAATAATGATAACAACATTACATTTCCTAGGCACTCTAGCCTCTTTTAATTGTTTGGGCATTCTGACCTTTCATAAAATAACTAAATACATTATTAATATGGGGAATTAAAATTGGGTTATTACATTCCCCTCCCCCTTATTTGGCATTGTCCTCAATTCATATACAAAATAGAAACCAAAATGTCAAATTTTATTCAAAAAGTTGTGGGTACTCTGCCTGCATGGCATCTTCATGCTCCCAAGTAGCATCATCAAGACCGTAGTAGGTCCACTAAACTTTTACCAGCTCTATAACTCGATTCTGGAGCATTTTGACTTTTTTGTCCAATATGCGCATCGGTTGGACCTAAAAGTATCATTCTAGCTCCACCTGGATCAAATTCCAATCAATAACATGGTTAGGATCATGTACATATTTTTTCAACAAGGAGACATGAAATACATTAAGCACATTCATGAAAGAAGGAAATGCAAGCATGTATGCAATTGGCCCTATTTTGTCCAATATCTCAACTAGACCATAGAATCTAGATGCTAGCTTTGTACAACTGCCCAACTTCAATGAGCTCTTCTTGGGCTTCACTTTTAAAAGCACATGCTCTCCCACTTTGAATTCTCTAGTTGTTCTACTCTTATCTGCATAACTTTTTTGTCTATCTTGTGATGCCTCCAAATTCTACTTAACTTTAACCATCTGATCTTCCATATCCTTGAGCAATTCTGAACCAAATACTACTTTGCCTGTTGGGTTGTCCCAGCTCACTAGAGTACTGCATTTTCTACCATACAAAGCTTCAAATGGGCTCATCTTCAATGAATCTTGATACCCATTATTATAGGAAAACTCAACCAAATGCAAGTAATCTTCTCACTTAAATGGTTTATCCATCACATACATTCTCATCATGTCTTCAATTACTTGTTTGACTCTCTTTGTCTGCCCATCTGACTGTGGATAGTATGTTGTACTAAAATTCAGATTTGTACCAAATCCTTTAAATAATCCTCTCCAGATATTTGAACTAAACTCTGTGTCTTTGTTTGAAACAATTTCCTTAGGTATCCCATGCAACCTACCAATTTCCCTCATGTAAATTTATGCAATATTAGTTGTTGTATGAGTCATCTTTACAGGAACAAAATGAGAAACCTTTGTCAATTTATCAACCACTACCATTATTGAATCATGTTTCCTTGTTGTCCTAGGCAATTTAATTATAAAATCAAGGGTTACCACTTTCCATTTCCTCTTTGGAATTGGCAATGGTTTTAGCAAACCCATTGGTTGTCTATGCTTAGCCTTCACTCTCTGGCATTCCATACATATGGAAATGTAATCAGCAACATCCTTCTTCATTCCTAGCCAAAATAATTGGCTTCTCATTACAACAATTATTTTCTGGTAACCGGGATGTTCGGCATATGGAACATTATGCATTTCCTTTAACACAAGATTCCTAAGTTCTTCGGAACTAGAAACATAAATTATATTCTTATGCATAAGTAATCCATCTTCCTTAATTTCATATTCTTTAATTTTTTATTGTACATTTTCTTGATGTAAACTTTCTTTTACATGTAGGTAATGTTGAGTTGTAACAACATCATCTAAATTTTTTCTCTTCAAATCTGACTGATGCATACTAATAGTTGTAGCATGCATGAGATGTACTCTTTTGTTGACTGCATCATCAACTTTATTTTCTTTTCCCTTGATATGCTTGATGTCAAAGTCATACTCACTTAAAAATTCCATCCATCTTGTTTGCCTAGCATTCAAATTTGGTTGTTCAAAAATATATCATACCACTATGGTCTATCCTTAATTAGAATCTCTTTCCCATAAGATAATGTCTCCACATATTCAATGCATGAACTATGGCAGCAAGCTCCAAATCATGTGTGGCATCATTCTTCTCATGTTCTTTAAGCTTTTTGGACTCATAACTAATGACATGTCCATTTTGAGTGAGGACTCCACCAAGTCCTTCCTTGCATGTGTTAGATTACTGAGAGGGGGGGTGAATCGGCAATAGAGAAATTCAATCCTTTTTAACCACAATATGCAAGTGTTATATCAATGTAACATTATCATCCAATAGTTGCAGAGTAAATAAGCAATGAACAAATGAGCAATCATACACATACACAGTACACCAATGTTTTTATGTGGAAACCCAAAGCAAGAGAAAACCATGAAATGTTTTTTCTTATATGTCTTTAAGAATTACATTCATTAGAAGCACCAACTTCCTTTGTTTTCTAGCTACAACTGGAAGGAGGCTCCAACCCCCTATTTTATTAGGCTACAAACTAAGGGATGATCCAACTCCCCAATTCTCTGGCTACAACCAGAAGGAGGCTACAACCCCCTATGTTCTCCGACTACAATCGGAAGTTGGCTACAACCACCTGTCCTTGCCCCGTCCAACCTCCGTGACGTAGAAGTATAATGATGGAACCACTATCACACTATCATTGTGATACATACCACTGTAACAACATGTATCAATCAACCTATAATCAACATGTACCATAAACAAGTGCATCAACCATGCATCAACCTGTACCAAACAACCTGTAATCAACCTGTACCATAAACAAGTGCATCAACCATGCACCAACCTATACCTCAACCTGTAATCAACATGTACCATAAACAAGTGCATCAACCATGCACCAACCTATACCTCAACCTGTACCATGAACAAGTGCATCAACCATGCACTAAACCTGTACAAATAACATGCCACGACAACCTGTCCAAACAACCTATCACAACAACCTGTCTCATCAGTCTTATCAACCAAATCAGATCTACTCACCAAGATCAATCACCAAGACAACTCTCAAAGATGTGCATCAACCAAGAATAACACAACAAATCATAATAATCACCAAGATCAATATGTGTTTCTAATAATATACCAATACAAGTATGCTACATCATCCATAAACCATGTGTCAACAATACTAATAACAAGTGCCTCCAACCATGTATCAAGTATGTACCAATTATGTATCAACTACTCATCAAATATGACTCATCAAGATGTATCAACATCATCAACTATACACCTCATGTATGTGAAAACTCATAAACTACTTGTCTCAACCATGTACCCAACATGTACCTTAACTAAAATCCCTCATCAATTTCATCATCCAAATCCGATTTGTAACTCTGTAATAGACCTTGTTGAATTCTGGCTTATTCTAGAGAGAGAACTTGTAGAGCGTATCCCGCACGGAATATTTGTTGTATGGATCTGAAAATTGTACACAAAATACTATAGATTGTACTCTAACCAATACATTTGGTCTTACGGAATTTGGATCTGTTATGAATAATTTATGACGTTTTTACCCGATACACCTTTTTTAGACTAGTTTCGGGACTAGCCACAAACACTATTTTCCACGGAGTGTAACTCCAAAAATACAACGACACACAAGATTAAATTTGTACCACATCTACTTGAATATGTTTCCTCAACAACCTCCCAATTTCACAGTCTGAATCATTCTAGAAAAAAAAATATTGCGAAAATGGTGAGATGTCCTGTAAATAACATACCTTAGAAAGCACCATCAAAATAATTTATCCTCCCTTGAATTTCGGCCTTCTTTACTTCACCTTCCCTTTCAAATTAGGCTTAGATATCCTTTGATTACCTCAATCACCTGTAGATATTTAATATGCTCAAGTTTTTTTTAAATGAGAGAGTCTTGTCTCTTATTTATACTTTCATGTAGCTTCCTCAAGGGGTTACCTTTTAACCATCTTAACCCACTTTCCTTATTTTAGGGTTAACCCACTTCTAATTTCTCCATTAACTTTATTATTTAAATAATTTATTTTGTATTCACTTTGAATTATAGTACACTCATCACTTCACTTTATTATT
>JASDQU010817274.1:74796-89256 GCA_032191745.1 Picea mariana | reverse complement strand
ATTTTCATGGATTGATGGTTGGGTATTCTACATTGGGACTAAATTGATTATCAAAAGATTTGTATGAGAGGAAAAATCCCACGAAATAATAAAATCATGTCACAATGGACCATGTGGGGACCATTTTGTAGATAAAAGAACTGGGTACAAGATACTCCATCAAGGGTATTATTTTCCCACACTTTTTAGAGATGCCAAAGAGTATGTGAACAGGTGCGACAGTTTCTAGTGCATGGGTAGACCCATACAAATGAATGCAATGTCACTAAAATTACAGATGGTGTTAGAACCTTTTGACAAATGGGCCATTGATTTTGTGGGACCAATAAATCCCTCTTCTCATCGGCACTCCTACATCCTCGTCTATAGTCTATGTCACAAAATGGATGGAGGAAAAAGAACTTCTGACAGCAACCAAACAAGTAGTAATGGAGTTTCTTCATGAGAGATCTATGTAAGGTTCGAAATACCATGAGAGATAGTGACCAATGGAGAAACTCAATTCACATCATGACTTGTCAGAGACCTAATGGAAAACTACAAGATCAAGCACAGAATAACAAAACCATATCACCCACAAGAAAATGGACAAGTAGAGGGGACTAATAAGATCTTTAATTCCATCATAACTAAAACCATTAGATTACATCTCAAGGACTGGGTTGATAGATTCCCCAAATTTTTATGGGCCTACAGAACCACATGGAGGACTACTACAGGATGCACACCCTATGATTTAGTATATGGGAATAGAGAATTGATGTCGATTGAAATAGAAATATGAACACTTAGGATAGTATTACAACTTGGGTTGGACCTATCAAAGGCTTAGAAACAAATACTGCCTCAAATTAATGACTTGGATGAGCTACGACAAGATTCCCTACACCAAGTCACAATGATACAACACCAAAGGCCCAGATGGCATGATAAGTTTATCAAGAAAAAGAAGTTCAAAGCTGGAGACTAGGAATTTTTATTTGATTCTAGGTTCAATGAATTTAGAGGAAAATTTCTCACCATATGGCTCGGTCCATATGAGATTGATATAGTTTATGACAGTGGGGCCATAAAACTGCGTACCATAGATGAAGACAAAATTCCTCTAATGGTCAATTGAAATAGACTTCGCTTATATCACCGACCCCTATCAAAGGAATCCCTTTTTAGGAATATTGCAAATGGATGGCCTGATAGTGATATGGAACTTGTTCAGGATGAACGAGTTCCGACTAGATAATATTTTTTCTTCTCTTGCTAAAAAAAAGTGAAAACTAGCCTAGTTGGTACATTAAAAAGAAGAAAAAAACAGAATAAATAAGAAGGGCACTTCACGATTTAGTGATGGTTATGTCAAGATTCTTCTCAATAAATTTTCATAAACACTTTTTTTTCTAATAATCTTCTTTTTTTGGGGGATATGGAGGGGAAAATATTGTTGTTGCATTTCTAGTTGTTGCAACTCATGTTGTTACAGTTCCTGATGTTGCAATTCTTGTTGCTACAGTTCACGTTATTTCAACTCTTGTTGTTGCAATTCTCATTGTTGCAACTCTTGTTGCCCCAATTCATGTTGTTGCAGTTCCCATTGTTGCAACTCGTGTTGCTTCAATCCCTATTGTTGTAGTTCACATTGCTGCAAATCTTGTTGATGCAACTCTTGTTGATGAAATTCTATTTGTTGCAACTTCCTTTTCCGCAATTATTCATGTTTATACAACTCCCTTTGTTGCAAATAAACCCTTTTAATGCAATCCCCTTGGTTGCAACTCCACTTGCAGGCCTCCTTCATTTTGAAAATCTATCTTCTCTCATTCCCTTGGTTGCAACTCCACTTCCAGACCTCCTTCATTTTGAAAATCCCCCTTCTCTCATTCTCTTGGTTGCGACTCCACTTGCAGCGCTCCGTCATTTCCCAAATATCCCTTCTCTCATTTCTTTTTCTAGAAATCCACTCGCAGCTTCCCTCCCTTTCTAAAATCCCAACCCTCTAATTTTTGTTGTTGCATCTCCGTCGTTGTGACTCATGTCGTTGCAACTATGTCTGTAGTTTTATTTCATTTTTTCACTTTCCACCCATACCTTTCGCCTGCACCATTGATATTGCAATTCTTGTCTCCACCACTGCACCACAACTCCCTTTGTTGTGACTCGCTTGTAGCCTACACTTCATAATCACAACCATCATCCTAGTTCTGGTTGACAGAATTAACAATGTCGATGTTGCAATTTCAGTTAGGACCATTGATGTGAATCCATCCTCCATCATCACTGTACTCATACAACCACTTGAGGTAAGATGCAACTGGTACGAGTTCCAATAAGAATTTTCAATGAGCAATTTTAATGGCATGTATCTATTATCATTCCTCCATAACTGCCACCTTAGATCACCATTGATATATTCACGATCTCCATACCCACCACCCTTATTTCCACAATTCCAAATTCTCCACCTGTTAACTTGCATCACCCTTGCAAACATATAACATACCTAGCCACCCACAAGTCGAGCATGCTACTTCAAAACTCACTTCAAAACTGATTTCAAAATATAATACCATTAATTTATATAGAAACATGAAAGAAACATGATAACATCACATGCAATAATTAATATTTATGCTACAACATAAAATAAATGAATATAATTCCATGCACCACAATAACCAGCAAGCATGCATATTATAAAATATGAATCTCGGGGATAATAATTAATACGCGAAGGAAATAAATATATCAACAGAGAAACACATGACAGAGAGCACTTATCTTATTCAAAAACATTTACCAACTGGTTGCAGACCAAGGGTGTTCCACCCAATCATAGACATTATTGTTCCAAGTCTCAATAGTAGGTCACCCTTGAGTCAGGGCTATGAATCCACAAGGATGGTTTCAGGGTGTTACTCAGCTTCCCAAACCAGTCAACACTCAAGCTCTCACAAGTTTTCCAACACACAGCAAGCCAAAGTACACCNCAACCCAAGAGAATGGACCCCCTTCTCTGCCACGCAGTTCCCCAAGTTGTCCACCTTCTTCCAGGGCTCCAATGCATTTGGTCAAGAATCTCTGTGTTGGGACTCTCAGGACTCGCAGTTGTGAATAAAATTTAGTACATGCCAATTCATCTCAGGCATGCAGGCACAAGTTCATGGTTGGAATACACCAGCCATTACTACATCCATCAAACAAATGGATCTTCCTCGTCAATTCTCCCACATGTCCCAATCCAAGAACAAGAATGAATGAGGAATAATGGATGAGTGACAATAAAAGAGTGAATAGAGTGGATATTGTGAACAATGAACAATGAGTGAACCCCCAAACAACGCAAAGATGGGTTTGTATAATTACTTGGAAATCAAGAACCACATGGCCTTCCCCAAGAAGCTCATGTAACCACTCCTCTCCATTTAAACAATTATGGGTAAACAAAATATAATAAAAATGATTAGACCCTTAATCCCCCTCTCTCGTGGAATCATATCCCCCTATAAATCTTGTCATTATCCGTCTTACAACCAATGATGTATTTTATTATTAATAATGATCACAACAGTACATTTCCTAGGCACTCTAGCCTCTTTTAATTGTTTGGGCACTCTGACCTTTCATAAAATAACTAAATACATTATTAATATGGGGAATTAAAACTGGGTCATTACATTCCCCTCCCCCTTATTTGGCATTGTCCTAAATGCATATACAAAATAGAAACCAAAATGTCAAATTTTATTCAAAAAGTCATGGGTACTCTGCCTGCATGGCATCTTCATGCTCCCAAGTAGCATCATCAAGACCGTAGTAGGTCCACTAAACTTTTACCAGCTCTATAACTCGATTCTGGAGCATTTTGACTTTTTTGTCGAATATGCGCATCGGTTGGACCTAAAAGTATCATTCTGGCTCCACCTGGATCAAATTCCAATCAATAACATGGTTAGGATCATGTACATATTTTTTCAGCAAGGAGACATGAAATACATTATGCACATTCATGGAAGCAAGAAATGCAAGAATGTATGCAATTGGCCCTGTTTTGTCCAATATCTCAACTAAACCATAGAATCTAGATGCTAGCTTTGTACAACTGCCCAACTTCAATGAGCTCTTCTTGGGCTTCACTTTTAAAAGCACATGCTCTCCCACTTTGAATTCTCTAGTTGTTCTACTCTTATCTGCATAACTTTTTTGTCTATCTTGTGATGCCTCCAAATTCTACTTAAGTTTAACCATATGATCTTCCATATCCTTGAGCAATTCTAGACCAAATACTACTTTGCCTATTGGGTTGTCCCAGCTCACTAGAGTACTACATTTTCTACCATACAAAGCTTCAAATGGGCTCATCTTCAATGAAGCTTGATACCCATTATGATAGGAAAACTCAACCAAATGCAAGTAATCTTCTCACTTAGATGGTTTATCCATCACATGCATTCTCATCATGTCTTCAATTACTTGTTTGACTCTCTTTGTCTGCCCATCTGACTGTGGATAGTATGTTGTACTAAAATTCAGATTTGTACCAAATCCTTTAAATAATCCTCTTCAGATATTTGAAGTAAACTCTGTGTCTTTGTTTGAAACAATTTCCTTAGGTATCCCATGCAACCTACCAATTTCCCTCATGTAAATTTATGCAATATTAGTTGTTGTATGAGTCATCTTTACAGGAACAAAATGAGCAACCTTTGTCAATTTATCAACCACTACTATTATTGAATCATGTTTCCTTGTTGTCCTGGGCAATTTAGTTATAAAATCAAGGGTTACCACTTTCCATTTCCTCTTTGGAATTGGCAATGGTTGTAGCAAACCCATTGGGTGTCTATGCTTAGCCTTCACTCTCTGGCATTCCATACATCTGGAAATGTAATCAGCAACATCCTTCTTCATTCCTGGCCAAAAGAATTGGCTTCTCATTACAACAATTATTTTCTGGTAACCGGGATGTTCGGCATATGGAACATTATGCATTTCCTTTAACACAAAATTCCTAAGTTCTTCGGAACTAGAAACATAAATTATATTCTTATGCATAAGTAATCCATCTTCCTTAATTTCATATTCTTTAATTTTTTATAGTACATTTTCTTGATGTAAACTT
Source organism: Picea mariana (assembly GCA_032191745.1). Lineage (NCBI taxonomy): Eukaryota > Viridiplantae > Streptophyta > Pinopsida > Pinales > Pinaceae > Picea > Picea mariana. Next base: position 84,143 of record JASDQU010817274.1, on the reverse strand, counting down.
TCTTTTACATGTAGGTAATGTTGAGTTGTAACAACATCATCTAAATTATTTCTCTTCAAATCTGACCGATGCATACTAATAGTTGTAGCATGCATGAGATGTACTCTTTTGTTGACTGCATCAGCAACTTTATTTTCTTTTCCCTTGATATAATTGATGTCAAAGTCATACTCACTTAAAAATTCCATCCATCTTGTTTGTCTAGCATTCAAATTTGGTTGTTCAAAAATATATCATACCACTATGGTCTATCCTTAATTAGAATCTCTTTCCATAAGATAATGTCTCCACATATTCAATGCATGAGCTATGGCAGCAAGCTCCAAATCATGTGTGGCATAATTATTCTCATGTTCTTTAAGCTTTTTGGACTCATAACTAATGACATGTCCATTTTGAGTGAGGACTCCACCAAGTCCTTCCTTGCATGTGTTGGATTACTGAGAGGGGGGGTGAATTAGTAATAGAGAAATTTAATCCTTTTTAACCACAATATGCAAGTGTTATATCAATGTAGCATTATCATCCAATAGTTGCAGAGTAAATAAGCAATGAACAAATGAGCCATCATACACATACACAGTACACCAATGTTTTTATGTGGAAACCCAAAGCAAGAGAAAACCATGAAATGTTATTTCTTATATGTCTTTAAGAATTACATTCATTGGAAGCACCAACTTCCTTTGTTTTCTAACTACAACTAGAAGGAGGCTCCAACCCCCTATTTTATTAGGCTACAACCTAAGGGAAGATCCAACTCCCCAATTCTCTATCTACAACCAAAAGGAGGCTACAACCCCCTATGTTCTCCGGCTACAACCGGAAGTTGGCTACAACCACCTGTCCTTGCCTCGTCCAACCTCCCTGACGTAGAAGAATAATGATGGAACCACTATCACACTATCATTGTGATACATACCACTATAACATGTACCAATCAACCTGTAATCAACATGTACCATAAACAAGTGCATCAACCTATACCAAACAACCTGTAATCAACATGTACCATAAACAAGTGCATCAACCATGCACCAACCTGTACCTCAATCTGTAATCAACATGTACCATAAACAAGTGCATCAACCATGCACCAATCTGTACCTCAATCTGTAATCAACATGTACCATAAACAAGTGCATCAACCATGCACCAACCTATACCTTAACCTGTACCATGAACAAGTGCATCAACCATGCACTAAACCTGTACAAATAACATGTCACAACAACATGTCCAAACAACCTATCACAACAACCTGTCTCATCAGTCTTATCAACCAAATCAGATCTACTCACCAATATCAATCACCAAGACAACTCTCAAACATGTCCATCAACCAAGAATAACACAACAACTCATAATAATCACCAAGATCAATATGTGTTTCTAATAATATACCAATACAAGTATGTTACATCATCCATAAACCATGTGTCAACAATACTACTAACAAGTGCCTCCAACCATGTACCAAGTATGTACCAATTATGTATCAACTACTCATCAAATATGACTCATCAAGATGTATCAACATCATCAACTATACACCTCATTTATGTGAAAAATCATAAACTAATTGTCTCAACCATGTACCCAACATGTACCTTAACTAAAATCCATCATCAATTTCATCATCCAAATCTGATTTGTAACTCTGTAATAGACCTTGTTGAATTCTGGCTTATTCTAGAGAGAGAACTTGTAGAGTGTATCCCGCATGGAATATTTGTTGTATGGATCTGAAAATTGTACACAAAATACTATAGATTGTACTCTAACCAACACATTTGGTCTTACGGAATTTGGATCTGTTATGAATAATTTATGACGTTTTTACCCGAAACACCTTTTTTAGACTAGTTTCGGGACTAGCCACAAACACTATTTTCCACGGAGTGTAACTCCAAAAATACAATGACACACAAGCTTAAATTTGTACCAAATATACTTGAACATGTTTCCTCAACGACCTCCCAATTTCACAGTCTGAATCATTCTAGAAAAAAAATTATTGTGAAAATGGTGAGGTGTCCTGTAAATAACATACCTTAGAAAGCACCATCAAAATAATTTATCCTCCCTTGAATTTCGGCCTTCTTTACTTCACCTTCCCTCTCAAATTAGGCTTAGATATCCTTTGATTACCTTAGTCACCTGTAGATATTTAATATGCTCAAGTTTTTTTTAAATGAGAGAGTCTTGTCTCTTATTTATACTTTCGTGTAGCTTCCTCAAGGGGTTACCTTTTAACCATCTTAACCCTACTTTCCTTATTTTAGGGTTAACCCACTTCTAATTTCTCCATTAACTTTATTATTTAAATAATTTATTTTGTATTCACTTTGAATTATAGTACACTCATCACTTCACTTTATTATTTACCTTCTAAAATCTCTTAAACTACTTTGACTACTTTGACCTTTTGGGGCTTCTAGATGACTAGTGAGAGTTCTCCAACTTCACATGGCCATAACTCTCTAACCGTGAGGAGTTATGTGATGGTCCACATACCACTGGAAATGGCATGACATTTACTATCCATCTAGAATATTCTTCCCTGCAAATATATTAAAACTCATACCATTATCCATCAAACAAACTTGGGTCCATTACCCAAACCTGGGTTCTCCAACTTCTCATGGCCATAACTCTCTAACTGTGAGGAGTTATGCGACGTTCCACAAACCACTGGAAATGTAATAACATGTACTATCTGTTATCAGACAAATCGGTAGGTGCGGACACTAACTGATCTCCATAGATCCACCTAGATCTAGAACAAAACACACCAGAACATGACACTTTCCTTAAGTTTTAGATATTGAATTTACTAACTAAAGAGGGATAGGTGACATACCATTTAAACATCACTTCCTCTCACCATCGCCATCCTAGCTCCGTTCCAACGTTCATACAATGATGATCCTGCAAAAGAATGCAACCAACCAAAGTGATAGCAATAGCATAAACTCAATATAAACCTATGTATGTGATCAAGGAATCATACANAACTCTCTAACCGTGAGAAGTTATGTGACGTTCCACATACCACTGGAAATGGCATGACATTTACTATCCATGTAGAATATTCTTTCCTGCAAATATATTAAAACTCATACCATTATCCATCAAACAAACTTGGGTCCATTACCCAAACCTGGGTTCTCCAACTTCTCATGGCCATAACTCTCTATTCGTGAGGAGTTATGTGACATTCCACATGCCACCGGAAATGTAATAACATGTACTATCTATATAGAATAGTCTTACCTTCAAATATATTAAAACTCATACCATTATACATGAAACAACCTCAAGTCCATTACCCAAACCTTTGTGCTACCGGAATTCGCTACCGAACTTTTTCCAAGGGTTGACATCAATCACTAAGGGTTGACATCAATATACAATATCACTCTCCAATGGTTGACATCAATGAAAACCAACAATCCATACCAACTTTCCATCAACCTAAGACAATTGTCTGACAGCATGCACCACAAAATTTTCATTTGGAACGGCAATCTTTAAAACATGTGCACAAGTAAGTAATTCTTTTAACAAATTAAAATTCTCTTCACACTTTGTTGTCCATTCAAATTCGATTCCCTTATTTTGTAAATAAGTGATGGGATGAGAAATCTTAGAGAACCCTACTATAAACCTCCTATAGTATCCGACTAATCCCATAAAATATTTGATTTCTGAAACATTCCTGGGTGATGGCCATCCTCTAATGGCTTCAATCTTTTCTGGATCTACTGTTATACCTTCTTCTGAAATAATATGCCCCCAATAATGGATTTGTTCTTGGTAAAAATAACACTTACTAAGCTTGGCATAAATATGGTTTTCCCTCAACACTTGCAACATCATCCTCAAGTGATGTTCATGCTATTCCTCGGACTTAGAATGTCATCCAAGAACACAATGACAAACTTATCCAGATAATTTTTTTAATATGGCATTCATTAAGCACATAAATACAGTTGGTGCATTGGTCAGTCCAAATAGCACCCCTACAAACTCATAATGTCCATACCTGGTTCTAAAGGTTGTCTTATTGATGTATTTTTCCTTGATTTTTACTTGGTGGTAACCGAATCTTAAGTATATCTTTGAAAATATATTTTCCCCTCTTAGCTAATCAAAGAGGTCATCAATTCTAGGTAGAGGGTATTTTTTCTTCACCATGGCTTTATTCAACTATCTAAAGTATATACATTGCCTCAATGCTCCATCGTTCTTTTTGAAAAAGAGTATTGGTGCTCCCCAAGGTGAAACACTTGGACGTATGTACCCTTTCTTCAATGACTCTTCCAATTACATGTGTAGTTATTTTAACTCTGGTGTACTCATTTTGTAAGGATTTTTTGATACTGGGGAAGCTCCTGGTACTAAATCAATAGAGAAATATATCTCCCTTTTCGGTGGGAATCCTGGTATTTCTTGGAATACATCTTCTAACTCTTGCAATACTAGAAAATCTTCACGGTTTGGCCCTTTTGTCTTTTCTAGATCTTCCACATGAGTTGAATACAATTGACATCATTTCTTGAAACATCTCTTCAACTCTAAGGTTGAAATCTCCCTTATAGAAATGGGTCTTGGAATTCCTTTCACATTGCTCTATTTTCCTTCTTCATCAAGACATGTAAATGTCTTGTTATGACAATCTAGGAAAGCATGGTGTTGGTCCAACCAATCCATTTCAATTAGGATGGCATAAGATCCTAATGAGATGATATTCATATCAACATTAGTACTCACTCCATTCAAATTTATTGGACAACCTATGACCATCTCATTGATCTTTCTTTTTGTTCTAGTGGCTAGTTGATACAAACTTGACTTGCAAGCCTACTTTTATCCAAATGTAACCTATCCACTATTTTAGGAACAATGTAACAATGGCTTTCTCTTGAATCAATTAAAATAGCAACAAGTTGATTTATTATCTTACCTTCTACTACAATCATATTGGATTGGTATTATTCTTTTTTATCTTTAAGGCAACTTATATTTTTCCCATGTCCTCTATTGTTGTAGCCCCTTGGATGTTGTGCATGGTCTTCGCTTTGTCTCCTCTGTGAGGGAAATCCTTGTATAAGTGATTTTATTTGCACCCCCAACATTGGATTGGTGGTCTTCCTCTTTTCCCCAAGGAATCTTCTTTCTTCGATTCATGTTTAGAAGATTGATCTTGTTGATTTTTATTAGGGTTGTTTCTGTTGAAAGGAGGGTTGAATCCCTTCCTTCTCTGATCATATTTCTCCTTCTTCTTATCCTTCCAAGATTTCTGCATGGATTCTCTACCCTTGCCATGCTCATGCATGTACTTATCCTTCCTGATGGTCTCTATCAAAGTCTTAGGCTCATTGTACTGAATATTTTCCTTATAAAATGATGGAAGTCCACTTAAAAACCTTTGTATATTCATGTTTTCATCCTTGACAAATCTTACATACTTCAACAATCCCAAGAACTTCTTCTCATATTCTGTCATGGTCATACTTCCCAACCTTAATTCAAATAAATATTGCACATTCTTGTCATAGAAGTTCTCTAAAAGGTACTCCTTCTGAAAATATTTCTTGAAATTCTTCCAAGTGATCCTACTCTCATTTATGTGTTCAACTTTCTTAAGTTGATCCCACCACATAATAGTTTTTCCATGTAAATGGTAAGTGGAAATTATGGATTCTAGGTTTTATGAGTAGTTATGCAATTGAAAATACCTCCTGATTCTAAGTAGCCATGCTTCAGCATCATCTTCCCTTTATGTTTCACCATCAAAGGATGGTGGCTTAAGCTTCCTCAATTCTCCTTGCAAACTTTCCAATTCATGTGTTCTTCTTTGGTGTCTAACAAGAGACACTTCTAGACTGCTTATAGAGTCTTCAAATGCATAAAATTCCCTTGTTGAGTAAGGAGGTGAGTAATTTATATGATTCATTATAGCACTTCTTGAATGACCATCTCTTCTGTAGTTACCTCTTCTTTTATGATATCTTCCTTCTTCCTCATGCCTTGAGTCTGATCCATTCTTTGCTTGCATATGCAACTGATTTAGTCTTTGCATCACTTGATAATTTATCTGATTTTGTTCTCTCATCAACCTCTCATTTATTCTTTGTAACTCTGCACTTCTATTTTCAGGCTTCTCACAATCTCTATTAATGTTTCTTGTTCCCCTTTGCTCTTGTGTCCATTTGATTCTATTTGCATTACCAACACTGATATTTTGACCTTTGGTTTATTTATCATGACTGAAGGCTCCCTCTCCTTCCTCCATTTCTTGAATATCCATTCTTATCTTGAACCGATATGGTTATACTCCTTAATTCTGCAAAATGTGCAAGCAACCATTTTGTTAGAATTATGCATATTATAGAAATTTTTCCAAACAATGCTACAAGTCATTTTTCTACTCAATTCATGAAGAAATATATCATTATTATCCAAATTATAACAATTGAATTTTATTCTCATCCTAATCATATTTCAAACGACTATACTCATACATCATTTAGATATCTGAGCTGAAAGTTATGGCTTCTTGAAAAAACCACTTTCACCCTTTTTGTGCATTTTCTCCACTGATGCAATTTTATTGAAGTGCCAACTTCTCTCAACTGTGGAAGAAAATATATCATGAAATAAAGAATATTTTATATGAGACATAGTTAAAAATATTGACAAGAAATTCATAAAAACTCTCATATTTTCAAGTCGATATACCAATAAAAAACTACAACAATCTGAAATCTACAGCTTTGTCCTTTTTCACCCTTTTTCCAGACTTAGAATTTTTAGCAAAACTGACTATCTCACAATATGTGCACTTCTGGAAACATTTCACTAAACAAAAGTTGTTTTTATTGATGAGTATACAAAATGTCAAGTACATAAATTTTTCCATTTTTGTAATCTAGGGTCACTTTTCCTCTAAAAATCTAAAAAATCCCCAAAAAGTGGCCCGGAATAGTGGATTTTGGTATATTTCAGCATCTTGATTCCAATCCCTTTAGTTTTTATTCAGTTCCTTCATGGGTTATTTTTGTGTCTGATTTATGTACTCTCTCCAACAGTTTTAGCTTATTCTGGACCTTTTCCAATGATCTAGACCCAAATGTTTAAAAACAACTATTTTTCATTTTCTAACAAATCCAAGCTGAATTAGACATGGACCCTCTATTACACTTTTGTAGATCTCCTCTCCGTGGAAAAAACCCATCATTTTCATCTCACTACGACTTAATATTCTCCAGTTATGTCCAAAACAAGAAAATGGCTACAGACTTTGGGTTTTGTTTTTTGAAACTGTGGAACAATTTTGCGTAAGTGCGATCTGCACCATTGATCTCAATCGAAAGCATTCTAGACCATTTATTTTCTCTCTATCGTCAATCAAAGATTGAAGAAAGATGATTTCTTCTGCGAACCAAACCTTCCCATCGATCTCCCTGATGCCTGTTATAGCATATTTCGCCATAGTCCATGCATCTTACTCTGATGGCATTCCATTTCCCTCTACAGAAATCATCTCCCCCTTTTCTGTGCACTCCAGAACTAAAAATACTCAATTTTATACATGGACGCGACCTCCTAGTTATAAAGTGCGTGTATGTACGCGATTTTTTCCACTACAGACCACTTACATCGGGTTTGATGCTCAAAAAATTAAAATTGCATCGAGTTTATGTGCCATGTCATGAGATTTGTAATCCTTGACCTTCCCTATACTGGAAACGCTCTGAATCGACCCTTCAATTCCATTTGGAGGCTATAAATTGGTCCATATTCAAGCCTCGAGGATACACAATTCATCATTGAGAGAAAAGACACTCTAGAGAAATTTCACCTCAATTGAGCATGCATCCCTTTGTCCTTGAAAGTATGAACTTCTTGTGTTCAGCCCCCAAGCTCTTCCAATATTCTGATGGAGAACCTCATTGACTCCTACATTTGAGCTTGCCTTTGTGGAGGATTGAAGTGGTGGAGGCCCAGTTGGAGGGACTTAGTTTCTCGTTTCCAATATGTGTCGTTACATAAGTTTGTCACCTATGTACTTTTATTGATTACATTAATAGAAATGCTATTTTCTCATCCAATTGATATCTTGAAAATATTTATATTGTTGTCCATGGGCGTATTTGTTATGTAGGTTAATGGATTATGTTGATTTATATGCTAATAGTATATATGAATACCACATGCTTGTCTATCTTAGTTGTTGAAGACAAGTTGCAGGTGTAAATCTTTGGGTCGTGTGCTCAATGATGGTTTTCTTCAGACGTCCGGACAAGGTAAGATTCTAGCCTTCTCTTGCTAGCATTTCATTTATATAGGATACTTGAAATTAGATTTGATTACTCGGTGTTGTTCCATATGTTATGGTTTGTATAGATTTTAACCTTGTACAATTATTTACTCCAAACAGATTTTCAGTAAAAGAACAAAAAATATACAATGGCAAATACAAACATTACACAGAGATTTTTCCCCTGGAAACCCAATCCAGGAAAACAAGCATATTTTATATCCATTCATTGTGATGCATTATTTACAATATAATATACATATAGGAGCCAGCGGTATCCAAAACCCTAACCTAATGACCTGGATTAGTCAACAACCCTAATTCCTTAACTAAAAATAGAAATCCATTGGAAAAATGCATGTGCCGAAAAACCGCCCAACAATGGACATGAAAATCGAGGAGACACGAAAAATGTGAAAGTTTCCCGAGGAAAAAAAATTCTTGAGGGCGCTGCCCCCGAACCCCCACGAAGGGGGGATATCACCCCCCTAAACCCCCAAGGGGGAGCCTAGCGACCCCCCCTAGCTATTCATGCAAATAATATAACACATACCCAACATTCTCCCACTTGTTCTTTTCTTTGCATACACGGGGTTACAGGGCTACATAGTCAACAATCCAGGGCATCAATGCCCATAGAGCCTCTACACCAAGAGAACTTCTCAGTGCTCATAGATTTTGTTAATGAATCTGCAACATTCTTCAAAGTGTCCTACATCAAACTGCCAACTGCACTCGCATATGGAACATGAGACATGTCCTCCTCTTTTTCATGTGTCTTAGGACACTAATCCATAGATAAATTTACACCAACAGGATTAGGAATCTTGATCGGTTTACATTCCTGCATATTAAACCTATGCAATATTGTCTCGACATATTTTCTCTGATTTAACAAGAGTTTCCTCATTTTTTGATCTCTTTTAATTTCCATGCCTAAAATGAAATTTGAAGCACCAAGATCCTTCATGTCGAATTTAGAGGACAACTGAGTTTTCACATCCTGGATAATCTCCTT
>JASDQU010817274.1:56934-66935 GCA_032191745.1 Picea mariana | reverse complement strand
ACGTTTACTTAGAGAAAAATTTCAAATTGTTCAACAAACTTCCAACCAAAAATGAATGTGATCGATGATAAAACAAAACAATAGAAAAAACCATTGATCCCTTCACAACTGACTCCATTCATAAAATGACAAAGTGGTGCCCAAAAAGAAAAAGAAAAATTCTTAAAGACTTTTAGGGTGTGTTGAGTGCTCAACAAATGGTGATTCTCTGGGAAAAAACATAATCTATGCTCCTTCCCTCATGCTTAGCCTGTGTAAATTGATTGAGAAACCATCTGGCTTTATTTTATTTCTTTCCAGCATAACATTTTCTATCAATGTGTACACAAGTTCCCATGTTCATCAATATGGATCCACCTGTGGGGTTTTATCTTTTCCAACCCCTTTCCTATTAACCGCAATCCATGTCCTTCCTAGACAAGACCTGGGTAGGGCGTCCATTGGCGTGAGGCCATTTAGCTATCATCCTTTTCTTACAGTGTTGATATGCTGCCATTGAGTGTCCATAGCCCCGACGGAGTCACCCCGACATCACAGACCTTGCTTCATTGCCAGCGAGTGTCTATAGCCCTGACGGAGTTATCTGCATACCCTCTTAGACTTTACACTCTTTTTATGGATCATTTTTTTCTGGCATAAATACCAAGAGTGAGTCAGAGAGGAGGATATATGTTTTTTGACAAGGTGAAACTGTTAAGGTGGATCTTTCCCTGGCTTCGTCCATAGGTACATGTGATTTTTTCCAGCTAGCCATCTTTCCATTTATCTCTACCAGGCCACTAGGTAGATATCTCATTGCTTCCCCGGGTAATATGCTTACAAAGACAAATATGTTTCTTTGAAAATTTGTGTCTGTCTAGCGTCTCTTATTTTGCATGCAAGTGTAGGTCAGAAGTAGAGATTGCTTCACCGTATTTACTAAAATCAACCATTTCTTTACGAAACAAAACTTAATTAAAGGAAAATAACAAGCAAAAGGAAGAGTGAAAAAGGAGTTAGAAAACGATCTTCCCTAAACCCACACACTCGTCCTGGTCAAAAATGTATGCTGAAAATAAACAAAAACTCGAACAAAGCATCAAAATATTATTTTTTTTTAGGAGAAGTATTGTTTTAAAGCCTGGCGATTCACCAGGAGGGTGTCGGATTCCCCCCTCAGATTATGCAACCGATATGTTCTTGCCCCGATCTTGTCAGCCACCTAAAAAGGTCTGAGCCACAGATTTTGGAACTTTGAGTCTTTTCCTTTGGACTCATTTTCTTTATCCCACTTCAAAACTAATTCCCCTACTTCAAAAAAAAAAATTGGCCATATGTTTGTCGAACAATATTTTAACTATCTGCTAATGAGTGGTGAACTTAACTTTAGCCTTTTCCCTTCCTTCGTCTAGCATGAGAATGGTATCAATCCTTTGTTGGATAGCGGATGAGGGTTGATCTCTCGAAGCCTCAGCAAGTTGTAAATATGGAATATACAATATGTTTGGGAGAATGGCTTCTTTTCGATATACTAGAAAGTATGGGGAGTTCCTTGTGGCTTCTTTAGGTGTTACTCTATCGGCCCATAGGGAATTATGAAGCAAATTGTGCCAATTCCTCTTATTTTCAACAACTGTTTTTTTTTTTTAATCCTCACCGGGTTCTTATTAGTTGACTCTGCTACCCCATTCCCTTGCGGATAGTAGTTTACAGAATATCTTATTATGATCCCCTTATCAAGGGTGAACTCTATCAATAGTGTGGAAGAAAAGTAGGTCGCATTGTTAAAAACGAGAACGAAGGGAATCTCAAACATTGTTATTAGTTGTTGTTCTAAAAATTGGATTACTACCTTTTCATTAACATGCGTGAGAGGGGTAGCCTTCATCCATCTCGTAAAGTAATTTGTATCAGACAAGATATATTTATGTTGATTCGAAGAACTGGTAGTAATTTCGCCTATGACGTCTATTACCCATTGTTCGAATGGTCTAGATATGGTCACTGGTTGGAGTGAAATGGTTGCCCTCTTTTCCTTACCGGCACTTATCTGACAAGATTTACATTTCCTGGCATATGCATGACCATCCCTGAATAGAGTAGGCCAATAATAACCATCCCTTAATATTTTGTGAGTCGTGGTTTCTCCTGCAAAATGTCCACCCACTAGATCATCATGGAGTTCTCTCAATAATTTTTCTGCATCATCGTGTTCAAGACATATAAGGAGTAATCTGTCATAATTTACACGGAAAAGCACAGAATTTATGAGGCGATATTGAGCAGATTTTATCTTGAGAGCTCCCCTTTATCTAGGTTTTAGGTTCTTCAGACAAGTTCCATGATGTAGGAGATAAGACAAGTTTCCATACCAGGATTCATGCCCAGGAGGTGCATACACGGCTTCGTTGTACCATAATGACAGTTTATTTTTCCAACCGATGTCTTCTGCGTTAATCAGATCTTGGGCCTCAACAACCAGTTTACACAACCCTTGACCCTTGACTATTTTGGCAGCTTTTATGTCTAGATCAAATTCTTGGATGAATGTCAACCAATTTCCCCTTCTTACCCCCATATCATGTTGAGTGAATAGAGATTGGACCGCTGGATGAGGTACTATGACTTTAGTGCGATTCTTTAGGATATACAATATGTAATGTTTGACCGCTTTATATACTGCATAAGCCTATTTTTCTATAGAAGGGTAGTTTAGTTCAGTGCCTTGGAGGTTAGGTGCTTCATTGTTTTCATCATCTTTCTGGGTAAGTACCGTAGCCAAGGATTGGTCAGAAGTAAAGGTATAAAGGAAAAATTCTTTGTTGAAGTTAGGGCTTTGTAACACTGGTGCTTGGGAGATGGAAGTTTTGATGTTATTGAAAGCATCTTTCTTTTCTTTGTGCCATTTGAACTCTTCATCTTTGTGAATCATTTTTTGTAAGGGTTTAAACGTTTCGACGAAATCAAGAGTAAATTTTCTCACAAAGTTGATTTTCCCAAAGAAAGATTGCATGGCCTTTTTATTGTGAGGAAAGGGGAGTTGAGCTATCGCTTTTATCTGCTCAAGGTTGATGCTAATTCCTTCTTGAGATATAGTATGACCTAGTAGTTTCTCTTCCTCGATGCGAAAGATGGTTTTCTTAGGGTTAAAAGATATTCCATATTTCCTACACCTTTCAAAAATCTGAGTCAAATGTTGAATGTGGTCTTCCTAGTTTTTTTAGTATACTATTACATCATCTAAATAGCCTACCACACATTTATTAATCAATCCCTGAAAAGATACATCCATGGCCCTCTGGAAGGTTGCTCCTGCTTTAATCAACTGAAAGGGCATGCATCTCTAAGAAAAGGTTCCCCACTTGGTTCGGAAGGTAGTTTTTAATCAGTGATCTTCTGAGACCAGGACCTAGTTATATACCGAGAAACCGTCTATGAGGGAAAAAAAATCAGAGCCTGAAACTGTCTGTAAGAGTTGTTCCATGGGTGGGACTGGGTAGTTATCTTTTTCTAATTCTCTGTTAAGGCTTCTGAAATCCAAGCACAAATGGATCTCCCCAGACTTCTTCCTAGCAGGCACGAGATTGGCTATCCAGACGGAGTGTCTTACCTGAAAGATAATCTTAGCATCTAATAATTTCTTCAGCTCTCTATACATTAGAGGTTCCAAAGATGGGTGGTACTTCCTAAGATTTTGTTGGAAGGGTTTATTCCAAATTTTAACAGGATCATGTGTTGGATAATGTGAGTATCGTATGTTTTCAAATCTTGGTAAGACCAAGAAAATACATCTTGATATTCTTTACATAGTTTAAGATCTGATTCCATGTCTTCTTTGGACACTGTATTTCCTAAATTGACATTCTTGGGGTTGTAAGAGGTGCCTAGGTTTATAGTTTCGTATATAGGACAAGAGCTCCTTGTTTTTGCATTATTTGGCCCTCTGAATCTTTCCCTTAAGTCAAAAAGGTTCTCCATATTGGCCACTCCTTTAGGTATCGTGTGAAACTTGGGTTTGTCATCAGAATGATATATTACCTTTGGTTGTTCATGGAGATTTGATTATGTGAGTAGTTCTTGGAATACTTCATCAACAATGGCCAAATCCCTAAAATTCTCCTGATTGGTCAAGAAATCTACAATTTGTTCTTCCCTTTCAAAAAATTTCAAGTTAGAAATGTTTTTAGATACCGAAGGTTTGTAGAGCAGTTCCACTGTGAACCTCGAGGCTTCATAATCTTCTAAAGGAGATTATCTTAAGGCTGTAGTGGCTAGAGCATTGGTGAGGGTATTTTTTGTACTGGGAATATCAGTAATGTTGAAGGCATCAAAATTGTCTGTGAACCTCTTGCTGGTAATTTCTTAAGTGAGTTGAATTGCAATGGATATTATTCTTTACTTTCCTAACGATAACTTCAGAGTCTTCAAAAACCTTCAATTCCTTGATGTTTAAATCGATGGATTTCTTTAGTCCCTTAACTAGAGCTTCATATTCAACAGTGTTATTAGTGCATTCGAATTATAATCTGCAGGATAAGAAGTTTCATTTCCCCTTTGGGTCAATGAGGATGCATCCCACTCCCGACCCTTCTTGCGATTTAGAGCCATCAAAGTACAACGTCCAAATTTGGGGAGGAGAAGTTATGACTTCTTCATGTCTAGTTATTTTTTCAGTTTAAACCTCTTTGTCTGCTACTCCTGTAGGAGAATCCTGATAGAGGATGCTCTCTCCTGTGGCTGCTAGCAAGTCTATTTGAAAAATCATTTTGGATTTTTGTGTGGGATGTATGTCAGACACGTGAGGGGAGAAATTACTAAAATCAGAATCACATGAGTAGTTTTCTAACACAGGGAACTCTGTTGATGAGGGTTCATTTAGGGTCTCTAAATCAGTGATGATATGTTTGAGGTATCTCTCTCTGTTGATCCTGATCATGTTTGGATGTCCTTTTAATGGCAACCAGAGGTGATCCCAGTCGGTACTAAAGTATCTGTTTAATTTCTCAGACCAGTCTCGGCTAAGTAGAATTCCATAAGCCTCTAGGATGTCTGCCACGATTATGCCAATTACTTGAACAAATTTGGGGTGTGTAGAAATAATGATCATGACATCTTTCAGATCCCCAATGACCTTTACCCGAATTCTATTTAGTTGTATAACGTGTTTATCACTTTTGAGTGGGGTTGCGTTCAATTTCTTGCAGATTGAAAATGGCATGACATTTGAAGATGCTCCTGAATCGACTAGGAAATTATGTAGATTTTTGTTAAAAATGTCAAACGTCAAGAGGAAAGGAGGAACAAAAGGCCTTCCTCTTTTGTCTAAAGAATAAGAATTCACACTTGGCTTATTTGTTAAATCTGTGGGAGATAGGACGTCACTTTGATCGGTGCTTTTTATTGGTGTATCTATTAATTTTAAGGTCTGTAACAAAAAATCATTTTGTTGAGGGATCTTACACATGTCCATGACAGACACATTAGCCTTCATCTTCTTCAAGTCTTCTACTACATTGTAGTCTATCTTAGGCGCTTCTCGTGTGTGTATGTTTGTGGGGTTTCTTTGGGAAGAAAATAGCGGTTTTGGGTGATCGGTCGATGGACTCCCTCTAGATAACTGAGTAGTGGTGGGGTTACGTTGGATCAGTTAACTTTTACTTCACGTCTATACAACTAGAAATTCAGCGGGGGGTCCATGCACTTCAGTGGCATCGTTGAAAGGCATCATGTGGTTGGAATCCCATAACAAAATGGTTGTCTCTTTTGTTGGCTCTTGACTTTCTTGATCAATGACATTTATTGTTGAGCTACTGGGTTGTTCAGTTGGAGAATATTCATCTAGGAATCGATTAGCCATTAGATTCATAGCATGCAACCATTGAGGGAAATCCCTTTCTGAATGTTTTTCTTGGCGATATGTACAGAAAGAGTCAGATGTTACGTTCCCTAAGTTGATGTTTAGGTTGGATGGGGGATATTATATAGCTTTGAAGGGTGAGTTTCTTTTAAAAAAGGGTTTATAAGGTCATTGATTTTGGTTTTCTTCCCCAACACTCCTTTTCATATCTACGATCTCGTTGGAAATTTTTGTTGTAGGTTGTCTATGTCCCCTCCCTCTTTTGCAGGGCCTTGTTCTATTTGTTTTCCCAGGGGTCTGGTCAAAAAAAGTCCCCTCTTGGGTGGAGGTTGGGTTTATTTCTTTATTAGTGAGATTTGGCCTTCTTTGCATCCTTTCATTTGGAACTCAATCGTTTTAGCTTCCTCGAAAATTTCTGCTAGGGTATTCTTGGTGGCCCTTTTTACAAACATAGAAATAGAAGTTGGGAGAGCATTAGCATATACTTCAATCTGTAGCTTTGGAGTAGGTATAGCCTCGGGTTGGAATTTGTTCAAAATGGTGGTGAACCTTTGGTTGAAATCTTTGACCTTTTCTTTTAGATTCTTCGTGGTGGTGAAAAGTTCAACCATTAAGGCTTCTGTAGTAGTTTCTTCAGCAAATTTATCCAAGAAATCTTTTTGAAACTTAGTCCAGCTCGTTATGGAACCAACCGGTAGGTTGAAATACCAGGTTGAAGCTGAATTTTCAAAGGCATATGGGAACAGTATACACACCACATCTTTGTGTTGTACATTCATCAACATTATAGCTAATATGAACTTCTTAATAAGATCTTCAGGCAATCCAGAGGTTTCAGGATCAAATTTGGGAAGTATCTTTTCTAGATGTCTGGGTAGGTTATGCATCCATCCTAGAATTGCCAAAGAATATCTTTCCAACCATGGTTGGCTATCTCAAGTTTGATCTACCACCTCTCCATAGTTATCATTATTATCCTGCATGTCTTCTAATTCAGAACCTGAGCGATCAAAGTTGGATCCTTCCTCTTCAGATTCAAAATCGTCGGGTTCAGAGTAGTTACCAGCTGGTGTTTCGGGTATCAGATTAAGGGGTTGTTCGATCTCTGTGAGGGAAAAATATATCAGGTCTTCTAGCGTGTGAACGAATAACTCGTCAGGGGTGTCAACAACTGGTCTGCTTATTTTTTTTCTTCGAGGAAGTAAATGAGTTAAAGGTAATGCTCTGATCTATCGGGCATAAGCTCTGGTGATTCTTCTGAACTTATTTAACTCTTCGTGGGGAAGAGTGTAAGGTATTTCAGGGTACAGGTGTTCTTCCTTTTCGTGTTGAGGTGAGTTACTCATATTGAGAGTACTCTTTGTATGTGGGTTTTCTTGAGATTGACTATCCATGCATGTGGGTTGTTTTGAATCTATAGGCTTTGTGGAATATATTATCATAAATATTGTTATCCATGCATTCGTTTGTTGGCCCTCCTTCTAGTGTTAATTCTGTTGAGGGGTTAGAGATCCCTTTAACTCAACAGCAGAAACCAAACCTGCTTAAGAGGCCCAATTAGACTCGTAAGCGTTTGATGAGTGGTAAGGTTCTCTAGATTTCTGATCTGGCTTGAATTATCGATGGGCTTTAATTGTGAATGATAGATATGTATTTTCTGTGAAACCTTTCCTCGTGCTATGCAGATCTCTTTTTAGTTCTTTTCTAACATTTGTAACAAAAGACAAATGGAGCTTAAACTAAATTTCAAAGGGAAGTTAATATATGTTGGAGAAAGATGGGTTTTGGGATAACTTTTATACCTTAGCATGCAGACGAAGAAGATCTAAACTACTTCAAACTAGAAATAATACCATTGTGACTTGTAGACATTCAACATCATCTGAGATAACAGTTACAAAAAGAAAATATATATGTGACCATAAGTTAGTGCAGGAAAATTAATTCTTGATGCTCTATTATCAATCACATGTTAACACAATCGATTTCTATTCATCAACTAGAATAAAATAACTGTCGCAACATTATAAGATAACTTAAATAACAGATATAGCAACCCTTACTCAATACAGCAGCAAATATTGAATTCGAAGAGAGAGATAATCCCCCTCGGTCCAATCACATTTACGCCTTAGATGAAAGAAGTGTCTTTGGTTCTAAACAGAACTTCTTAATTAAAATAACTTGCACAAAAATAATTCTCCTACAATATTCCAGAAAAAGTATTTCTCTCCAAAACCATCGACCCCAATCTCAAGGTCGATTCTCTTATTTGTAAAATCACTCTAAACTAAAAATAACTACTAAGTTGTGTTAAGTCAAGAAAATTACACGTGGTGGACTTTATCTATATGTTCTCTTTTGCTTCTCTTGAGATCATCTGGTCGTTTTACTGAAGTGGATTGTTCCTCTCATATTTTGACCATCTACAGAAAAGATATTCGCATGTATTTTCATATGGGAACCTGTGTTGATCCATTGGAGTGGAGAGGACCTCCTTCATCTCAGTTGCTTGTTCTTTGTACTTGATTAATCTGAGACTCAAGCATTGTAATACTATGAGAGCTTTAATAGGAGGCTCCATGAACTTCTTCACTTGACCTAGGATCATGCTTGAAACCTATGAAATATTTGTTTCGTACACTTGATCTTGTTCTGTATGCCGCTTAACTATGTCACGTAAATCGACAAAATCCTCATTTCCTGATTGATTTTCTCCCAAATTTTCTCACATTCTTCCCATCTTTCCTGTATTTTTTGTCGGGGTTTCTGGACCATGCTTACCCAGTGTTCGGTTTCCTTCCTTATTCGGGCGATGATTTTGTACATCAGCACTCAAATTCCATGCTCTTCTGTATCTCTGCTCTTTTGCACTTCTCTAATGTAGTTTATTCATTCCAAGGCTTGATTTTCCTTCTCATGCCATCGTTGCATGTATTTATAGGTTGCCAACCTCATTACGGTATCTTCTTGGAAATCAGTTATGCAAGCGATGAAGAGCTCTCTCTCCCTTGTGAATTGTGCATACATCTCTCGGAACTCACAGTTCAAGAGTACCATCGCTTGTGTTGAATTTTCGTAATATTCTGCTTGATGTCGCAGATGGTCCAATTTGTTCTTCATGGCAGCTACCTCCCTTTCATCCCTCTTTTCCCTGTCTAAAGTGGCATCAGTTATGGCCATCCCTACTCTGATTAGCTCAGTAATATTAGCACTTTCTATGTCAAATAGCATCTCCTCTGTGGTTATCTTCCTTTTCTTGATTCTTCTTCTCATCAGAGCTTTCCTTTTCCTGTCATAAGTAATTTCATGTACGTCGACAATTTTGTCTACTGGTTCATGAATCTATTAATCTCCCCAGGGCAGAGTATTTCCTAGGCTTCCCGCCGTATAGAGGTATTCCATGGTAGGTTCTCTTAGTTCCTTAGCAAGGGAATTTCCTGTATGTTCTAGTGACTTGGCCTTTTGTTGCTCCCTGTCATTTGATGGACTCTTTATCCTAGATGGATAAGTAGGTGAAGGATTGATATTAGCTGAGAGTTCGGTCGTTAGGATGTTGATTTCTCATTGCCCCATTCCTTTTTATTGTTCACCTGTATCCAATTCATTCTTAGATTTGTCATCCTGAGGCTTTGTTCCCATTTGATTGAGAAACAAAGTGTCAAGAGTGATCCTAGTCTCATGGTCTCCTTCCTGGGGATTTGGGACCAAAGCATCAGAAGTTGGAGCAGATGCTTCCCTTGGTTCCTCCTCCTATGTGATTGGTACTGGGGTTATGCACGAAGCTTCTGAACCTTCCTCATCATCATATATGGTGATAAAATCTATGAGGACAGTAGGCATACCCATCCCACTCGATGCTCTTACTGACCTTCATTGAGCTGTAGTAGTCACCGGCGATCCTCCCTGTGGTGACATAGGGCTAGTGTTTTCTTGGTCGACACTCTCTTCCGGTGGGATTGTCTTTGAATTATTTAGTTCGGCCTCCTTATTTGTATCGACCGAGGTAATTATCAAAGGATTAACTGAGGGATCTTCCCCTAATCTTTGCATAGCTCTCTCGACTTGTTCTCGTAAAAAAATCCCCCTTCTCTATGCCTCGGTCGCTTCTATTTCTCGGTTTTCTTCTCTTACCCTAATGACTTCTTAAGAAGTGTGTTCTATA